>RJWH01011727.1:0-11050 GCA_004363575.1 Solenodon paradoxus | reverse complement strand
CTAAAGCAGAGCCAGTCCTGACCAAGTCTGCCAGTCCGCACAGTGAAATAATCAGTTAGTGCTTTCAAACTTACAGCAATTCGACATTCATATGACTTCCAAGTACAAGATCAAGAGACTTGTTGACCAAGTTATAGACCAAAATGATCCATCCATGACAGACTGGAGATATTATAACCAGGTCCTCCTCCACAACCACAGTCTAAGCTGCACTGGGCAGTGAGCGATGAGGTCTCAAAGGTATGTTTTTCAAGACAACCCATTTCAGTAGCTCTCAAAATAGACGTTTGTCTCATACTCACAGAACCTCCTCACATGGGCACTTGTGATGATCCACATAGGATCTTAGGGATCCAGGCTGCCTAGCATGATGCTCTAACAATGCGGATGGGCCTTTAGGGCCTTGTGCTAAGTGAAACACATCACTGTGTCAGAGAAGACAGATATTGCGTGATATCACTTATATGTGGGATCCAAAAAAGCAAATTCATGAAACCAGAGTAGAACAATGTTTGCCAGCAGCTGAGGAAGAGTAAGTGGGTCAGGTTGGTAGAAGGATACAAATGCTCAGTCATAGGTTGTGGTCTGCAGAGCTAATGTGTAACAGGATGACTACAATTAGTAACACTACAATGAAAAGTTGGTTAAAAGAATGGGTCTTAGAGATTCCCACTAAGACAGCTATGTGACGTGATGGATGTGCTAATTAACTTGATTATGGTAATAATTTTTCAATGTATGTGTTATCGCATCACTATGTCCTACACTTTATGTTATGAGTATTTGTCATTCGTATCTCAAAAACCCAGAGGAACAGATTTTAAAGCTTTAGCCCTTATGTGACATACATCACTTTTGTTCTCCGTCCACTAGACAAAAATAGTCCAATGGCTTCAACTGGATGCAGAGGTCCCTGGGAAACACAGCTTCACACTGGCAACCAACAGACACCTAACTGGCTCTGTCAAGAGGGCCTTTGTCAGATGTCCTCTGAGCTGAGACAGGAAGCCAAGGCGCATGAGCTGCTCAAGGACCAGTGAGAACGGCAAGTGGGGGGCGCCTCAAAGCTCATGACCTTGGAGACTCACGGGGTGAAAACGAATCAATGAGGCAATCAGTAATGTTACAGTCTCCCACTCCCCAGAATGAGCGGGGTTCTCTCCTCTTCCCTGTCAGAAGCTTGAAGTTCTTATGAAAGTCCTAAAGGTGACCCCCAATCAGAGCTCTCCTGAAGGGAAAACCCAGTGCTGGGGGTTACTTTCCCATGGCACAAAGATCTACTCACAAGAATATTTTGCAGACATGCAGCTGCCCACCTCTAGGACCTTCCAACCCCTCCAAGCCTACTCGGCTGGGTGACGCTGGAGCCATGGCAGTGACCAGGACAGACCCCCGCCCTGCCCTCAGGACATCCATCGTCCTGAGAAGGCAGACTCACCACCAGACAGGGTTGTGTGTTGTTCTTTCATTTAACAAATTTGATTGTGAATCTACTGTTGTGTCAGGTATTAGGAACACAAATCTGAACAAAACAGGTACATCTCCTCTCCTCCCCTGGTGAGGCTTCCTCTCAGTCATCACCTGGTTCCCCATCCTCACCTCAGTCTCCTCCTCTGGTCCACCCTCCATGGAACAACCAGAATGCTGTTTCTCATTAAAAAAAAAACAAAAGCTCAATATCTTCATTGATTTAAATATAGGTTTCCAAGCTACAGACTATACAGGAGTCTAACAGACCTCCAGGTACCATTCAATGCAACAGATGCAAAAATTGTCCAATATTTGAATACTACTTCTTAGAAATAAAATATTATAGATGTAAACTGAGGCCCTCCTGCCTTCTCTGTTCCCTCCTTCCTTCCCTCCATCTCTGGAACCACCTAACTCATGGTGACCTCAACCAGTCCTCTGTGCATTTGTTCACTGTCACTCAAGTGTGTGTGGCACTCGTGGTGAGGCAGAAGGGGTCCTCAGAGTGTGTAGTGGCCCTCAGTGTCTTCCGCCAAGTCTGTTCAGCTGTTTGCCTTTCAATCCTCACCTTCTGTGTCTCTCCAGCGACCCTTCTGTGTCTCTCCAGTCCATCTCTCCCTCCATTTGGAAATATATTCTTCACGTGGCTGGGGGAAAACACGCTCCACTCTTCTCTGGCTGCCAGCAGCTCTTTCTTCCTGTCTTCTGCAGGTGCGTCCTCATCCTCTGTACTTTGTCATCTTCAGAAGCAGAAGACAACCAGAAGTTAAGCATCATTGGACCCAGACACCTCCTAACAAGATCATGCAACTCAAGCACCTCCAGAGAAGGACATCTTCGAAAATAGGCTAATTGGGGCATCTCTGAACCCTGAATACTGAAGAGGAATCCCAAGCTCAGGGGCCTCCGGACCTGGCCACCTTCATAAAATGGGAGTTGACTCTAGAACTTAGGTATTCCCAGAACTGCATACCCTCAAAATCAGAGGGTGATCCTGAAAATTATTCCACTACACACATCCTCCAGCATCGTTGATTCAGTTCTGTGCCATAATATCTGGAGCCAGGAGCCCCTTTAATGCAGAGCTTGGTCTACTTCCTGGGTGGGTATTGTAGGATGAGAACAAGAATGAGGAGGAGAGTGACGCCACCTACCGGTGTGTGGCCAATCGGAGGGCTGGGCGGAGTCCTAGCCCAGAGGGCAGAGGGCAGAAGCTCCCCTCTGAGATGACCATAATCTTGTTGTGCACAAGGGTTAGGCAGTGAAGCTGTGGTTTAGGGACAGAAAGACATGTGACTGGTGGAGGACACGTCACAGAAACAGGGTGCAGTGTGTAGCGGAAGGGGGCTGTGTTAGAAAGCTGCATTGGGACTAGCACAGATGGAATGAAAGACAAGTTACAAAGCTGACAGGGAGTCTCCCGCCATGTTAAGGAATTTACTTCCTAACAATGAGGACGGCTTCGAAGGTCTGTGGAGCACAGGCTGAAGACAGCACTGCCCAGTTATTGTAAGAAGACACAGGACACAGGACAGGCACTGTACCAGAACAGGGTCATCTCAGGAAAGACTGGCTGTTTGAGGACAGACAGTATTTAAATGGCTCACTGATGTTGTCACTAGGTATCAATGGCGCTTTTTTTTTACCGAAAAGTGCGGATGGGGTGGCAGTCACCCTGGGTTGTCCAAGTGGGTCGGTGAGGCTGTCCTGGGTGGTCAGTGGACTGTCTTCATCGAGTCTATCAGTCAAGAGGTCATGGCAGGCTTGAGAACGCTTGTCTTTTTGTTTTTCCTTTAATAAAGCGATTACGAACTATCTTCTCCTCTAAGCAAAACACAGACATTTTGTTGTTTGTCATTACCCACAATCTCTGGTGGTGATGATTCGCAGACTAGAACTAGTGAGGTGGCCTCACTGAAATTCAACAGTAGCTAAAGGCAAAGAAATCACGCACATGCAGGTCCTTTCAATAAGGTAGAAGGAATTTCTCTTGCGTACAAATGTTTGGAGATTGACTGGGTAGGTCTAGCCTAGAGGCCCTTCAGGACCTTCCATCTATTTGCTCCTGAATTCCCAAGCTGTGCCTCATTCACATTTTCCAAAATAGCTTCTGGAGCCTTGTAGAGGAAGAAAAGAAAAGGGAAAGCTTCGTCTCTCTTAGGACACTTGCAGGAAGTTACACACACACACACACACACACACACACACACACACACACGATGAGGGATAGCATAGGGAAAATGGGGACACCTTAAAAACTGCAAAGCAGGACTGCAGATGCATAAGCAGGAAATGAATTAACTGGCCAAGTGTAAGTCCTGCTGAAAGTACCACCCAGGCTTCATGGGGATGGTTTTTCAGAAAAGACTCTCCCTTAGTAACCCGGTCCTAAGCCACACCCCTTAACAACTCCCCGGGTTTATGCCAGGCATTTGCAAAGGAAGGGGTTGTCACGCCTAGTGACAGAGGACATGACCCTTCAGCTCCCACAAGAATGCCAGGCAGGCTGGCGGGGAGGGGTTGGTAGTGACCAGTGGCCACGCCCCTGGTTACACCCATCAAGGGAGGAGTTCCATCCAGCAGATACATAAGGGATTCCGTTTTGCCTCTGCTTCTTCTCTCTTCTGTAGCTTCCTTACCAGCAGAGAGCTTAGTCTCTGTGCTGCTTCTAATAAGCTTGTCATGTAATACTGGGCCTCAGGCATCTCTGTGAAATCTTCAGACACACCTATTCTATTCTCATAATATTGACCTGCACTTAATCACATGGTTTCAACCAGCTGCAAAGAAACCTGGAAAATGCAAACTTTAACTCTAGGTGGCCAAGTACCTGGTTAAAATTAGAATTAAAAAATGGAAACCACTTCTATGTGCCACCTTAACTCCAGTCTGGAGGAACAAATATACCCGTTATAATTTTTTTTATACAGATTGTTCACAAGAGCAATGAATGAGAAAAGAGAAGGAATTAAAATGGCCATCGGAGAACATTCATTGGTATGAATCTAATAAATTTGCAGTCGTATTCCACCAAGTTGAAAGGGGCTGTGGTTAGCAAATTGAGCGCTTCTGGTTTTTTCTGACTGAGATGTTTCCTGTAGAAATGCATTCCATAACTCTGATGCTGGGGCACACTGGAGTCCAGAGGTGACACAACTGAAGGAAGAATGCTTGAGGCGTTAAAAAGTGCCTTTCACAGATTTATTAGAGAAACAAGGCAAGAGAAATAGCACAAGGGATAGAGCTCTCAAGGGCAGAGAGAACTGTACTGATTGCTCTGAGATGATTAAACTTGTCCCCTTTCTTTGGCCAGAGGAAAAGCTATTGATAAGAAGGGAGTGGTTTTAAACATCAAAGACCAGCCCATCATTGCAGGTGGTGCCAAGTGAGATTGGAAGAGGGACATTCTGAGATATTTCTCAGCTTAGTTCTAAAAGCGTCTACTTCCAAAGGAATTCCATGTCCCTCTGTTGTTCCATGCTGTCATCCTGTCGTAAAGCTCCATCCTCCATGTCTGTCTGGTCCCATGTTGATTTCGGAAGTTAAATGCTGAGATTGAGGAACCCAACAACTCCCAACTCGGTTTTATTACAGAAGATTTACTCTGGCTACACAAAACAAATAAAAAAGCAGTTGTTCTCTTCCCTCTGGTCATTTACAGTGTCAATTTGTTTTTCATGTATAAATTAGACTAAGATGCTCTTATGAGGGTTTATAAGTTATTTACATTTTGTTGTAAATCAATGTTACCTCGATTTAAAAATGTTTTTAATATTTTACTTATTAAGGAAAGGTGCAGGCAGGAACGAAGGAGAGTAGGAAGGCAAATAGGAATAGAGAGACAGAGAGAGAGAAACATTTTTATTTTATTGAGTTATTCATCTTGATTTTTGCCCCTGGCCTTGGGTCTCGAACCAAGATCCAGGGGATGTATATGGACTGTGACTGTCAGACTTATGCGCTAAGACACCAAGATGCGTCCTAAAAATATTTTTACTTAAAAATAAAATTATTGCTCTTTCCTGCATGAATTGAGAGTTCATCAGATTTAATCTGACTGGATTAAGTAGGCTGGAAAGAGGCTGCAATACTGAGTAGACAGACATTAATTTTGGATGTTAAGTTAGGATGGATCATTCACAACTGGGGCCAGCAAAACTCAGACCTGCAAACTTCAGTCTGCATTGTCTAGGCATTTGGTTTTTCAAATCATACAGAAAAGTTCAGTTTGCAGTTACCTTTACAATCTCCTTACTTTATTCTGCTGCTCTTTTACTAATTTTTTTCAGGTATGTTGAGATGAAGTTATTTTCAGCACTTAACTTCCAAAATCAACATGGGGCCAGATCGACATGGAGGGGGATGGGGAGTCTGTTGACAGGCTGGAACCACAAAGGGGCAGAGAATTCCTTTGGCTCCAGAGGCTTTTAAAACTAAACTGAGAAATCTCTCTCTCTTCCCATCTCACCTAGAACCAACTGTAGCCTGGCCTGGTCTTTGATATTTAAAAGCCTTTTTTTCTTATCAATAGCAATTCCTCGGGCTAAAGAAGGTGCACACTTTTAGTAATCTTATAGCAATCGGGGTAGCCCTCCCTGCCCAGGAGACTGTCTCCTGCTTTTGCTTTCTTTCTTCTCCATTTTCTCTAATAAACTTATAAAACCGCACTCTAATGCTGAAGAATTCTTTCTTGAACTGTTCACCACAAACTCCAGAGCCCCTCATCAAGGTATATTTTTATTGAGGTATAATTGACAAAACTACAGATATTTAAAGTATACGATATGATAGTTTTTGACATATTAATACATTCATGAAACCATTACCACAATCAGGATATTGAACATATCAGTCACCCCAAACAAAAACTATCTCTTCCAGAAAATACAAGAGGGCGTATTCTCCAATTAACTTTTTGAGGCCTGCATTATCTTGATAATCAAAACAAATGCAGACTGTGTGGAGAACACCACAGACCAATATGTCTCATTCACAGAGACTAAAAAATTCTGTGAAATATTAGAAAAACGAAACAAAAGTATGTCAGAACCCCCCACAAGAGCAAGCCTTAGACCAGGGATTAAAGTTCAGCTATCAGGACAGTGAATTGCCTCTGGTGCCACCACCCATGGAACGCATGCAATCTTCCAGATGGATAAGGAAAGCCCATGGATGAGTCTGACATGCGAGATGTGTAATACGTGACCAGGACGGATGCTCCACTGAGAAACAAAGGAATGACATCAGTTGAAGAAGACCACCAATATCTTCAAAGGACAATGTCACCTTGCCCAATCAGGAACTGAAACCTGGTCTGCAGACTCCTCTCTCCATCCCCCTTCCTCACCATGTGGGTTTTTTTCCTTAAAAACTCAGGCCACAGGGCAAGGCAAACGGAGTCTTAGCCTCCCTTGGCTGGTTCTATCCTCTCTCTCTGCTCCCCACTAATGAACCCCCAACTTGCTTACTCACTGCACCGGTCTGATAAGTGGAGCGACCCTGAACCCAGGGGTGTGGACCGCCCTTGGTCAGCTCCATTCCTTTACCCTCTGATTAAATCTCTGCTTGCTCACTCACCTGACTCTGTGGTGGATGCTTTGAGTGACCCAGACCCCACAATGTATATAACAGAATATGCCATTACCAACAGGGATTTCTTCTAAGAATGCAAGACCAGTTCGATATTTGAAAATCACTCACTGTTCTCTGCTATTAATTGTCTGAAGGAGGAAAGTCGCAAGCTCAGCGGACGCAGACATGGCGTTTGAGAAAATTTGCTATAGATTCACAGCTAAAACTCAGCAAACCAAAACACAGAACTCTCTCATCCTGATAAAAAGGTATCTATAGAAAATCTATAACTAAGATCGTATGTAGTGTTGAAGGAAGGTGTAGGGTTTTTCTGGGCTCCACGAGGAGAAAAGCTCAATCAGACAAAAAATGTCGAATAGCCAGGGCTTTATTGGGGTTTGCACACCCGGGCGAAACTCCCAAGTCCGCAGAGGGCCGGGAAGTCGCAGGCTTGGAAGTCGCGCGCCCGAACAAAGGGGGACCCGCTCTTTAAGCAGAGGAATTTCGCGGGCTTCTCATATGGCGATTGGGATTGGCCCTGTGAATCCAGGTGTGGGGGTTGCATCCCTTATTCTGACGTCATCCACCTTTTTCCCGGGCTTGGCTTTTCCCGGGCATGGCCGCTGCTGCTTTTGTCCCTGGGCCAGCCTAACAGAAGGTTTTTCCATAAAATTTGCAAGACAAGGAAGTTCACATTTCTCTTCACCATCAGACAGAGAGTCCTAAGCAGCACATTTAGTCAGGAGTCCGGAAAAAAGCCCATACAAATTACAAAGGATGAGACAAAACTACTCTTATTTACATATGGCATAATTTTCTAAATAGAAAATCTCAAGAAATCTATAAAAAGATCTCCTGGAATGGTTAAATGAGTTCAGCAAGATCACAGGCTGTGACAGCAAAATGCAAAAATCTATTGTACTATGTTAGTAATGAAAAATGAGGAAAGAGCAATTTTTTAAATAATACCATTTTCAATACATCACCTTTCCTTTAAAAGAAAAATAATTTTTAAGTGCAAAGGCAATTTACTGAAGAATGATTTATTAATGGTGTTAGATTAATTAGACAGCCATATGTAAAAAAAAAAACTCAGTAAAAGCTCAATTTTATACAAACATTAATTCCATAAGGACATTGTTACAAAATAACCAACGAGGTCAGGGAGACACACCAGAGTTAAAGAGAATTTAAGAGGAGTGTATTAGTTGGCGGCTGCAAGGGGAAGAGCACCACCCAATCCAGCAGCCCAGAACCCAAATAGCACAGGGTATTTATAGCCTGGTTTTTCCAGGTGTGGCGGGGTATGTGCTTAAGTGGTTTACAGAAGCAGAATGAGTGGTTATCATTAATTGTTTACTTAGCAGAGGTCACACCCAAAATGTCTTAGGCTATTTGTTTGACAGTTAACTTATTCCTAGATCTCAGCAAATTAACAGAAACCCCTCCAGCCAAGGTTTTCCTCACTGGGCCTGTACCTAGCATTCCAGGTGCCAAGGTTTCTGTTTCACTGCCAGAGGCATTGATTATCTAGAAAGAAAGCAGGGTCTTCAGGGTTTTGTGGTTTACAGAGTAACCCAGCAAAAATGAAGTTTTTCTAGTTCCTTGTTTCAATAATAGATCTAAATGTAAAAGGTAAATCTATCAGTCATTTAGAAGAAAGCATAAAGGAAAATCTCTTGACTCTGAATTATATATATATATATAAATATCTATTTTGAAATCCATCAAATTACAAACTTTTGCTCTGCAAATGACAGAAAATAAAATAATAAGCTATAGATCAAAAAAAATTACAAATCACATTTGGATACAAAGAAGTTGTATCCAAAATATATAAATGACTCTCAAAATTAACTTTGATAATTTTTTGAAGGATTTTTAATGGGAGAAAGATTTTAACTCACACTTCACCAAAGAGAATACACAGGTGACAAATTAGCACATATACAGTTGCTCATTCTCACAAAGATCACCGTTCACTACTGAAGGAAGACTCCTAGTTTTTGAATAACCACACTCAAGGTGCCTGAAACAACTCCTAGGGACACAGCACTCTTGCCACTTGTGGTGGGTCTCCCAGAATTGATCAATCACCTAAGACACTAGGAAGACCTTAACTCCTCAGGCCAGTCAGCACCAGATGAGTTTTGACTTCCCCCATCATAAAGAACCACCACTCAGCCAATAGAAATAGAAAAATACAATGGAAGGCAGGGCCTGCCTGGTCTCCATGGAAATCCCAGGCAAGTTGGAGGGAGCTAGAGACCCATGTAGTCTCAGGTGGTGCCAGGTGCTCTAACTGGGGTACTTGAGAAGGTGGGGAATTCTCTGGGGTCTAAGGTGGGAAGAAGAGATGAATGAGGGGTAAGGAGAATGGCATGAGGGGGCAGATAGGGTGTTATAAGCAGACAGCTGTTCAGAGGATCAGGAGGCTGATTACAGTGCCGTTATAGGAACAAAGTATGATCATGTGTCAGCTGAGGTTTCAGGGAGGTAAGGGAGATTCAGAGTCAGCAAGGCATCTCGGGGGGACAGTGGAAGGTGCCACATGAGATGTGCTGGTGCTGTCTGGATCTGGAAGGCAGTGGCAGAAGACAGGAAGGAGGTGCTAGCAGACAGGGAGAGGGTTACAGGTGAAGAGAAAATAAAGGGAAGGGGGTGGAGCTGGGCTTTCCAGAAGACAGGGAGGTATTAAAGGACATAGAGATGGAAAGGATAGCATAGAACTTATATGGAGTCAGTGAGAGTTTTGAAAGGGTCACTGAAGAATTTCAAAGCACCTAGGAGAGATGTACGAGTTGAAGAAAGAGATTGTTAGAGGAGTAGGCAGATTCCAGAAGCCACAGTGAATAACTCACTCCCTACTCGCAGGCATTTGAAATTATGTCTGTGGAGACCCCCAGTGACTACATTTTGCTGGCGATCTTGGCCTACTTTGTCTGCTTTCCTTTGGGCTTTGCAGCCTTGTACTATTCTTTCCAGGTGGGAATCTGCTTCTAATCAATCTTTTTCCTCCCCCTCCTTCCTGGCCCTGACCTTAAACTAATCAAACTATGTTCTCCCTCCTATTGGTTCAGTTCCCCACCCTGGTTCCTTAGAGTTCCAAAGCTCAGTTCTAGCCAATAATCCGTTTAAACCCGCTTTTCCTATTTCTCCTTCTCCCCTCAAACTCAGACAAGGAAGCACATCAAAAGGAATGAACATGAGTTGGCAAAGAAGTACTCCCTTAAAGCCTTCATATATGGGATAACATCAGTTATAATAGCATGCATCACCGTACTCAATGCCATCATTTTTGTAGTCATCACCTTTAGTCGGTAACCACCTCTACAGCTCTTGAACAAACCAGCAAATATATACAACAGTGTCACTTAACTTTGCTCTAAGTTTCTCTTTGGGCCGTACAGGACACCTGCTCTTCAATGTCTAAAATACCCAGTGTTGCCAGCCTGACAGCAAGGTGAAGTCCTTAATGGGAGAAGGAAGTCGTAGCTCAGGAAGCTACTGGCTCAGAGATCAAGACCAACCCTAGAACCCTGCCAAGGGGTGAGGGCCACGGGAGATAAGGTAAGCCATGGGCTTTCTTCCTGTCTATATTCATGCATTCATGTCACAAATCTATGTCAGCCACAAGTCTTGATCGCGTGACTATGAGGACATAGCAGCAGCCACTTCAATCCAATCCTTTCCCCTCAGAACTTATCCACCACGGTGGGAATCAGACATATCACCAGAATGGTCCAGTCTCTAATGAGGGAAGCCCAGAGGTGGGCTATAAGAATCCCAGACTAATCTGGAGTACTTACGGTCCATCAGAAAGCCAGGAAGCCACGTAGCTGTCAGCGATGGTTAGAATTCGGGTCAGGTATGATTACGGTACGGCTGCCTCCTCTCTACCTCTCTGCCTAAGATCCACCAAAGCCGGAGGTTTATTCATCAGTCAGCAAATGCTTTCTGAGCATCCACAATGCACCAGGCCCTCTTCTACGAATTAGGAAGGCAACCG
>RJWH01011726.1:0-11054 GCA_004363575.1 Solenodon paradoxus | reverse complement strand
TGTGGAGAAAAGGGAACACTTTTGCACTGTTGGTGGGTGTGCAAATTGGTACAACCCCAATGGAGAGCAGTTTGGATATTCCTCAAAAAACTGCAGATGAAAATCCCATATGATCCTGTCACTCCACTTCAGGGCATCTACCCAAAAGATACAAAAGCACCCATCCACAGAGATGTATGTATCCCCATGTTTATTGCAGCCCTATTCACAATAGCTAAGAACTGGAAATTACCTAAGTGCCCAACATCAGATGAATAGATAAAGAAGATGTGGTACATATATACAATGGAATACTACACAGCTCTTAGAAGAGATGAAACTCTGTCATTTGAATCAGCATGGATGGGACTAGAGGGGATTAGGCTAAGAGAAACAAGTCAAAAGTAGAAAAACAGATATCAGATGACCTCACTCATAGGTGGAATGTGAATAAACAAAGCAAAGGAGCAGATGAAACATAACCAACCCTGAAACATTTGCAACAGAACTGAAGTTACCAAAAGGGAATGAGTGGGTAGGTGGGGGTAAGTGGTGGTGGAGCCCACTGGACAATGGGGAAGAACACTTGGTGATTTGGTGGAGGGCATGTGTATTTAAACATAGCTAAGAAATGGGAAACCTATACATAGAAAATTATTTTTAAGATGTTAATAATTACTGCAATACAAAAGAAAAGAAATAAAAATGAAAAAATACTTTATTACTAAAAAATTCTAACTACCCTCTGATCCTCCAACAAAACAAAATATATTTTTTTAGTGAAGGGTCTTACCTCAGTGTTGATGGCTGCTGACTGGTTAAGTGGTGGTTACTGAAGACTGGAATGACTATGACAATTTCTTAAAATAAAATAACAACTCGCTATGTTGATTGACTCTTCCTTTCATGAAAGTTTTCTTGTAGTATACAGTGCTGTTTGATGACATTAACTCACAGTAGAAATTCTTTATAAAACTGGAGTTAATCATTTCAAACCCTGTCATAGCTTTATCAACTAAGTTCATGCAATATTCTAAGTTCATTGTTATTTCAACAATTTTCACAGTTCAGCATCTTTACCTGGAATAGTTTCTATCTCAAGAAACCATTTTCTTTGCTCATCTATAGGAATCAATTATTCTTTCATTGATGTTTTATCATGAGATACAATAAATCAGTCACATCTTCAGACTTCACTTCTAATTCAAGTTCTCTTGCTATTTATACCACAGCTGCAGCTACTTCCTCCACAAGTCTTCAACTCCTTAAGATCCACGAGGCTTTGAATTAACTTCCACACTTCTGCTGATGTTGATATTTTGACCTCCTCATGTAAATCATACATATTCTTAATGACATCTTGAATAGCAAATCCTTTCCAGAAGGTTTCCAATTTACTTTGTCCAGACCCATCAGTGGAATCACTATTTATGGCATCTATAGCCTTATAAAACATTTCTTAAATAATAAGACTTAAAGATTGAAATTAATCCTTTATGCATGGGCTGCAGAAGGGATGCTGTGTAAGCAAGCATAAAAACATTTCCCAATTATCTTTAGCTTTTGATTTAAAGTAAGAGATATGCAAGCCTTCCTTTCACTTGAATTCTTAGTGACTGTTGTAAGGTTATCAACTGAACTAATTTAAATAGTATTGCCTCATAGGGCAGAGAAAGAGAGGAAAAGAGAAGAGAGGAGGGAAGGGAAGGGAAGAGAGGAACCAACCCTACAAAAGTCAGAACACGTATATTTAACAAGTTCATCATCTTATGTAGCACAGTTCCTGGTGCCCCTAAACAATTACAATAACAACACAAAAAAAAGTCACTGATAACAGCAACTAACATAATAATAATGAGAAGGTTTGAAATATTGTGAGAATTACCAAAATGTGACACAGGGACACAAGGTGAACACAAGTTGTTGGAAAAATGGTGCTGATAGACTTGCTTGATCCAGAGTTACCACAAACTCTCAAAGTATAAAATACTCAGTATCTATGAATGCCATTAAACAAGGTATACTTAATAACCACTTAAATGAATTTGAAGTGATATCACATTGTGATTTAAGTTTGCATTTCCCTGTTGACTAATGATGCTGACTACTTTGTCATATGTTTATTGATGATTGCTTATGTATTTAGTGACAGAGAACGACATTTTTAAAAAAAATGTTTGAGATAGTTTATCTTAATTTAAGCCTGAAAAAGACTTGGATTCTGATCTTAACCCTCTCCACACTATTCATTAGTAAATACTTGCTCTGATATAACTATTTGTGTTTGCAGATAAGTAATAGCTAGAAAGGAGTGAACATAGGAACAAACAGACATACACAGGTATATATACACAAATTTCAAAAGAAAAGGATATGAAAGCTTATCCAAGAGACAGCATCCAAATATATAATTCTCATAATCTCTTGGGAGCTTGAAACATGATCTTTAAAAAAAAAGTGCCCAAATAAATGATAAAAAGAGCTTAAGGAAGAAGTGATAGCACATCAAAAGAAGACCAACAAAATATGAAAGCTCAGGAAAGGCATTAAGAGAGAAAAAGATGAAAGTCACACTAAAAACAATGAAAGATAAACAAGAGCTAGAAAAGAGAAATTTCATACAATTACATAAAAAATAAAATGGAAAAGAAAACATTCAACAAAGAAGAAAGACAATAGAAGGAATACCTGTGTATACATTGCTATTCTTAGAAAAAAAGAATAGAACAAATGTAAGAAAGTGCATTTAAATAAATAGCATGTCATCTTCCAATTGAAAGAGGACTCTGTACAAAAACAAACACAATAAAAAGTAATGATCCCAAGGTCACTAGCTGGTCTGATTGAGGCTCTCCACCTTCCAAAGTCTTCTCATGCTTTTTCTTTTTGTATCACCAGGATTTTTGGCTCTACTTAGTGATAGCAATAGACAATCTTTAGTTCATTCCACCTTCCCTGAAACAGAAATCTGTTGACTCTTTTTTAATCAGTTTCTAAAATGATTTTTTATCTATGCTCAGCATGTTTCTCTTCTGAAAGAACACAAAGATGTTCTCTCTAGGTCATCATCTGATTGGACTCTCTTTTCCATATGTTTCTACCCAGTGGCAACCTCACAGCGGACTTTTGAGTGGGAAAACTTTCATTAGTACATTTGTTCATATCACCTTTGGCCTACTTACTCTTTAGTGGAATCACATCATTATAGACTTAAATAATACTTTGATATTTCTGAGTAAGTCATTCTGGCAAACAGGAAAAAATATATAATTGTGATATTAGACAGTAGAAATACTGGTTAATAAGATCATTTTAATGACTTTTTCTAAAACCAAAAAAGGAAAATATAAAGCAGCCCACCATTAAACTACCAAAGTTTAGACAAAATAGTCAGAAGAGAGAAAAATTGAAGCATAAAAGAGAAATAATATCCAGAAAGAAAATCCCTTTAATTATACTTTATTTTAGGGAGAGCAAATTGGAGAAAACCTACATTGAAAACACAGATAAAGTTGTCTTCTCTTACTGTTTCCGTCTCCATACTCATCTACCCTGGTTGATGTCTCAGTTAGCTGACCAGTATAGATTGTATAAGGGAGTTCCTTTGGCTCTCTGGCTCCCAGTTGGTTTTGACTCATAGGAATCATAGTATCAGATAGAAAGAAAGCAGGGCAAAGGATCTGAGAAAATTACTTCCTGGTTCTAACCTTGGGGAGTCACCTTAGACCTGCTTCTTCCTTCCAGAAATGGCCACCATTTCTCTCAGGACAAACTTTTTGATATCCTTTTGGTGTTCTCGCCTCTCTTCAGACCTAATAAGGCTGGTTATAACTCCACTGTCACTAACCCCAGTACTCCTTTAGCTCCATCAGGACTATTTTCCAGAGTTAATTACCCTTAACAAAATAGATATAAAAAATGGTCTTTACTTTCTTGATTTATGTGGTCAGCTTCTAACTGGGGAGCACCTTTAAGAATTTCTAGGTAGAGTGGCACGTGCAAATACAATTTACTTCATGGACATGCAACTGGCTGCTTGTAGCTCACGATACATCAATATAGCATGTGTAATAATTTTACTCCCGAAAAATCGGATGTGTATTTGTTTTTGTAAATTGTATATTTAAACAAAAGAGGTCTTTTTTAAGAAAAATGCTATTAACTTATTTTTTAAATGCAAAAAAAAAGTATTTTACACATGCATGTGGTGAATTCAGTACTTGTAGGTAGTTTTTAGTTGGAGGGCTTTGAGATAATTTCATTCTTCATATTCCTCTAGACTGATTTTTTAAATATGTTCTTGGAATCCTGTCAGAATCATTTTGAGTGGGAAATTTTTATCTATGCTCAGCATGTGTTTGCTTCCACTCAAGCACCTGGGCCCCCATCTGGAGTCAGTTCTTTTCATAGCATTTGAGGGGAAGTGGTTGAATAAAATGAGTAGCAAGACAAAAATTAGAGTTGATTTGATTTAGTTCTTTACTGTGAATCTATCCTCCTATCCCGCCCACATTGTCTCGCCAGATCCATGATTCGCTCTCAGTCTTTTCTTCAGGCCGTGATTCCAAGTGTTTTTCAACTTCCAACTAGGAAGCTACTGCTCCATGTTTGGCAGAACCTCCCCAGTCATCTTTACCACTCAAGTACCCACATGCTGGCTTCCAGTGTTTCAGCCCAGCTCACAGTTTTGCATTTCTTTCCAATTTCTGGTCAAAGAAAGTATTTATTTCATTGCATCTCTTTTTTGCTGTTGTTACTGTTTATGGCTCTAGGTAGTTTTTCCATAAGAATCTTTGCACAAGTATTTTCACAGCAAACATTTTGTTGTAGAACTAAATGACAAATTGGCCAGAGTCAATTTTCTGTAAAAGAGAAAAGAACTGGTTGAAAGCTTGGTTTCATTTCTCTGGTTTTATATTCTCTGATTTTATACTTCTTGTAAACTTGAGCACTGGAGAAAAAAGTAACATAAACAAACAAAAGATTTGGAAGACAAATACTTAGGTATACTCCACAAAAGAAAATCAGTCCTTTGCATAATATTTCCATGAATCTACACACATTTTAAAACATATCTGAATATTCTATATTGTCTATTTTTGTAATATATCATATCAAATATGTTTTGTCTTTATTTAAATTTTCTTATTAATTTTTCATATTTCAGGTTGTCCTTTGGAATGTCTCTCTGATTTTCATTCTTTTCTCTTTTATGGCAAAATTGCCTGGGTTCAGTTAGTTATGTGACAAAAATATTGGTGGCAAATGCTTGTGGAACTACCAGACACTGTCATTTTTTTATTTTTAATTTTTTGTAATTTGTCTTTTATTATCACGGTTTTGAGGCAGAGGATATGCATGAAAGTCTAAACTCACTTTGTCCTTTCTGATAAAAATTTTTCCATTCTTCAGAACTATGATCTCCCTTTATCTTTCTTCTATGTTTTTCATCTTCATATGTTTTGTACTTCTCTACAGTTACTGACCACAACTTAATAAGTATTTACCAGTGATCTACTAAAAGCAAGGCGTTGCTTTATGTGTAGAGGACAACCCTTCAGTGACATACCCAAGATGGCGAACAAGGAAGATCTGGAGCTTATCTCCTCTTCACATACACAACAAAATTTTATCTAGATTTAAACTAGTCATCTAAAAAGAACTGAGGATTGGGGGTTCAGCATCTTGGCAAGAAAAAGTGATAGAAAACATCAGAAGGGGTAGGAAAAGTTGAAACAGAATGTTTCCAGCTTTATTGTGTGGTCAGGAGGGTCACCAATGACACAGTCCCTTCTTAGGGACTGATGTGCTTATTTCTCCACATCAGGTACCCCAGAACTTAAGCAACCTAGAAGGAGCACATATATCTGGTGTGGAAAACAAAGAGACTGTTTTTTGGAAACCAGCAGTACTCAGGGGACAGAAGTATAAGATCTGGGGACACAGTATTGCAAAAGGAGGCCAACTTCCTGCCCTTATTTAATTTATGTACTTTCTTCATTGTTTCTTAGTAACTTTCATTGCCAAGTTTAGGGGTGTTCTTTTATCTCCAATTTTTTAAAAATTATTTCCTTGAGTTGTACTATAATCTCTCTTTCAGTATTTGTTACTGTTGAGCAACTTAAAAGTTAAAAATCATATGGTATTTATTATTGAATCTATAATGATATTCTTGAAAACGTGTATTAACTTAAAATATATAATCCATATTAACAAGTGTGACAAATAAATTGTTGCACAATTATTTAACCAATTGCCTACTTGAGAAATCAAGCACTCAATATACGTTTCCTTTGACCCAATTACATTTTCCTCATACCCACCAGTCCCAGGAGGTAATTCTTTAATCATTCCAGTGCTTATCTCCTTAAACAATCTATAGCAATGCCATTCATGTTTTGCAATTTTAAAAAAGTTTTATATTGGATGATCAGTCAGCTATCTGGTGACAGGTTGATTACATTATGTGACTTCTATCATGAAACTACAATACTTTGTCCTTGTTGGAATAGACATTTACTCTGTATATTAATTTGCCTTCTCTATACACAATGCTTCTGTCAAGGCTATCATCCATGGACATAGAAAATGACTTATCTGCTGTAATGGTATTCCACACTGCATTGATTCTGGTGAAGGAATTCATTTCACAACAAAAGAATGGAGGCAGTGGGGCCAATCCCGTGGAATTCACTGGTCTTACATATTCCTCACCAAACTAAAACAGCTGACTGATAGAAAGGAGGAATGGCCTTTTGAAGATTTAGATACATAGTCTACGAGGTAGTGTTCCTTGAAGATCGAGACAGACTCTCCAGAAGATTCTACATGTTCTGAAACACCATCTAATATATGATGGTGTTTCTCTCATAGCAAGAATTCGCTGGTCGAAGAATCAAGAGTTGAAAATGGGAGTGACACCACTCAGTATTATCCCTAGTTATCCACAAAAACAAATTTTTGTTTGTTTGTTTTTTGCTGTTGTTGACTAAGAAAAGGTGCAAGCAGAAATGAGGACAGGTAGGACAGCAGGCAGGAAGAGAGAAGAGGAAGAAGCATTTTTATTTATTTATTTTTATTTAGTTGTAAATCTTAGTTGATCTCCCTGGTCCCAGGACTGGAACTTATGTTCTTGGGATGTATGTACTACACTCAGCCTTAGGTGATGTACCCAACTGCTACTCCACCAGGGCACACCCACTAGCAAAGTTTTGCTTCCTGTTCCTTCAACTTTAGTCTGTAAATTCTATTGGCCTTAGTTCCAGAAAAATGATTCCAGCAGGTGACAACAATATCTCCACTGAACTGGAAGTTAAAACTGCCACCCAACCACTTTATACTCCCCATGCCTCTGAATCAATAGGTAAAGAAGTGAGTTATGGTATTGGATAGGGTGATTCGCTCTTGACAACTGAACTGAATATTGGACTACTACGAAACTGAGGTAAGAAAGTGTATTTCTAGAATACAAAATGTCCCTTAGTGTGTCTCTTAGTATTACTATACCTTGTTATTAAATTCAATTAAAAAATATATGACAACCCAATCTAGAGAGGACTACTAAGGACCCAGATCTTTTTAGGAATTAAGGTTTCAATCACGAAACCAGTAAAGAACCATAGCTAGCTAAAGTGCTTGCTGAAAGAAAGGGAATACAGAGTGGATAGAAGAGAGTTATAAATAGCAGTTATGACCATACAGTTACAGAAGTGAACGCTGTAATTGTTGTATTTACTTATTTCATCATGAATAATCTGCTATCTTTTTCCCTTATTACCTTATCATGTAGAATAAAATGTTTTGACCTTATATCAGTATTTAAGTATTTTTCATCAAAATGAAAGATTTTAAGCTATAGGACATCAGGAGAGTAAAAATCATTCAAAAATTACCACCTTTTCTCAGGAAGAAATCAGAATGTTTTCAGTTGTTTGCTATGTAGAATTATGACCTTGTTATTGTGTTTATTTGGAGAGTAATCAAATTTTGAGAGAGAGATATGGTGCCAAGTTGACAAGTGGGACTTTTGTTGATTAATTTCATGTCTAAATTTGACCGGGAAAAGGGATGCCCAGACAACTGGTAAACCATTATTTTGGAATGTGTCTGTCAGGGTGTCTCTGGAAGAGAGCATCATTTAGTTCTGTAGACTAAAAAAGATGATTCACCTCACCATTGTTGGTGGGCATCATCCAATCCTTTGAAGACCTGAAAATGATAATAAAAGGCAGAGGAATAATGAATTGACTCTGCTTGAGCTGGCATATTTCTCTTCTGCCCTGGTTGGATGCTGGTGCTCCTGGTTTTGAGGTTTTGGGATTTCAACTGAATAATATCTTTAGCTTTCTCACTCTTCTCCTTATACATAGCAAGCTGTGAAATTTTTTTTTGCATCTATAGTCTCTAATTCCTATATAAATCCCCTCATATATGTCTATCTTATTGGTTCTGTTTCTCTGGAGAAGGTGAATATGTGTCATATACTAGCATATGATATATATTAATCCTTACTAGAATGTACTAATATACATTATTTGATAACATTAATTTAATATCTTTATAGGATCCATCCATGTTCTGTTGTGTGTCTCCTGTTCTTTCATTTTAACAGCTTTATAGAATTTTATTCACTGACTATAGCATAATTAATTTATTCCTCTGTTGATGGAGTTTGGGTTTCTTAAAATTCATGAAGCTTTTGTACATATATTGTAAGAAATTTCCTAGTCTATGCATCTGCAAGTGAATATGTAAATTTTAAACTTCTTCAAAGTTCTTATATCCATTTATACTTCTATGACAATATATAAAATGTTCATTGTTCCATATTGTTTGTATTGCTTGAACTTTCAGATTTGTTGGTTTTTTTCCTATGTGACCAAAATGGAATGCTCTCTCAAAATGGTTTCAATTCACTGATAACTAATATTTATTAAGTTCCCATATTTTTGTCTCCTCATATTAATTACCTCCTTTTAGCTTTTAGTCATTTTATCTATTAAGATGTTTTATTTTTACTTAAATTTTAGAAGCTGTTTATCTAATCTATGTAACATTGGTAATTATATGTCAGTCTTTATTAGGCAGAAGTGACTTACTGATCTGTAACTTATTTCTCCACTTTTTAAGTTTCAAAAATTGATTTTAATTTTCCCATCTTTTTCTTTAATGATTACTGTTTGCGTGACTTTCCCAAGAAAGTTTTCTCTTCCTGCAATTGTAAAATTGCACTTCATCTTCTCAAAATTTTAAATTGTTGCTATTCACATAAAGATTTACAAAATATTTAAGATCAGTTTAGAAAGTTTTGTGGAAAACCTTGTTGATAATTTTTGTTGTAATTGTATTGAACATATGGATGAATTTAAAGAAAAACTGTCTTTACAGTATTATCTTCCCATTAATAATCATTTGGCTACTTTATATTTTAAAACATTTTATAGTTTTCTTAGTAAAATTCACATATATCTATTGTTAGATGCATTCCTGTGCACCATTTGTGTGTATATATATATAAAATATATTTCTGTTGTTATATTTACTATATTATAGATTTTTAAAAAATACATTCTAAATATTTTTTGCTGGCATATGAAGATGAAATTCATTTCTGTAAATAATTTTTTATCTATGGCTTTAGCAAATTATCTTTTTAATTTTATTTTTATTCATTTTTTACATCTGTGAATTAATGAAAGGAAATAAATACTTATTTAAAGGAAATACGCATTAATGTTTTGGCAGAAGTATCTATACTAGGAAGCTAAAGATACTTAAGTTTTGTTTGTTTTTCTAAAAAAGGGAAGGTGTAGGCAGGAATGAAAGCAAGCAGACACAGGAAGAGAGAGGAGGAAGAAGGACTTTATTTACTGTATTTAGTTGTTCATCTTGGTTGTTTCCATCAGTGATGAGAGGCAAACTGGAACCTTGGAAAATATGTGGGCTGCACCAACTCCTGTTCCACCATGTTGTACCCTAATTCTTTTTTTTAAACTCTAAATTTAGCTAGAGATTTTACTAGCTCTTAATAAATAATAATATTATGTAAATAATTATATTATCAGTAAACAGTAGCAATTTCATTTTTCTTTTCCCATTCTTATAGCCTTTACTTACATTCTTGTCATTTGTACCTCACTAGCTAAAACTCTACAATTTTAACTGTGAACAGTGATCATCAAAGTGGTATGGTCCTGGAATAATAGCAGAGGTACAGATCAGTGGAATAGAACTGAATCACCAGAAACTGACTCACATACAGTTAATCTACAACAAAGGAGCCAAAAGTAAATGATGGAAAAAGGAAAGTCTCTTCAACAAATGGTGCAAATGGTGTTGGGAAAACTGGATAGCCACATGCAAAAGAATGAAGTTAGACCACTCTCTAAAACCATTCACAAAAGCTAACTCAAAATGGATTAGAGACTTGGACATAAGACCAGAAACCATACAGTTTTTAGAAGACAACACAGGAAAGGCTTTTCATAACATTAGTCATAGAGAAGCCCTTGGGGACTCAACTCTACCATCAAGGGAAACAAAAGGAAAAATAAATACCTGGGACTACACCAAACTAAGGAGCTTCTTCACCACAAAGGAAAACATCACCAAAACCAAAAGGAAACCTACTAACTGGAAGAAGATATTTACATTCGATATTTCCGACAAACACTTAATATCTAAAATATACAAAGAACTCATAAAACTCGACAGCAGAAGAATAAGCAATCCAATCAAGAAATAGGAAGAGGAATTGGAGAGACACTTTTCTGAAGAGGATATTCAGATAGCCAGCAGATACAAGAAATTATGCTCCTACTCACCGACTATCAGAGAAATGCAAATTAAAACAACAATATCACCTTACAGCTAAAAAACTGGCTATTATCCAAAAGTCTGGAAACAACAAATGTTGGCAAAGATGTGGAGAAAAGGGAACACTTTTGCACTGTTGGTGGGTGTGCAAATTGGTACAACCCCAATGGAGAGCAGTTTGGATATTCCTCAAAAAACTGCAGATGAAAATCCCATATGATCCTGTCACTCCACTTCAGGGCATCTACCCAAAAGATACA
>RJWH01011725.1:0-11051 GCA_004363575.1 Solenodon paradoxus | reverse complement strand
AATACCATTCAAATAACAAATTTACCACCATACTTATTCCTCCCAATTATTTCCTTTCCTCTCTGGTAAACAACCATTTTGTTCACAAAGTTTTATTTTATTTTGTTTATTTGCTTTGTCAGTGTATCCTTCTTACTCCAGGGTGAATAATACCCCTGCCTATATGAATATGTTACATCTTCATCATCCATTTATACATTGAAGAACACTTAGGTTATTTCTTTATCTTAGTTATTGTGAATAATGCTTCAATAAGCATGCAGTGAAGTTATCTTTCTGGAATAACACTTTCATGATGCTTTTGTTCTTTATCTTCCAGGCCTGAGTAAAACTATCCTTATTTGTCTTTCTCTTTCTGACTTATTTTACTTATTATCACCCTTCCAAGTCCATTCACATTGTTGCAAATGACAAGATTTTGTGTTTCAATAGATGCATAGTATCCAGCTGGGGAGATAAGCATATTTTTATATTTTCCATTTCCAAGTCTTTGCCAATTTGCTAATATTAAACCCATATGGGTAGGAGTCATTTATTGCTTTTTACCGTCCTTTTCAGAATTTAGCCTTACATTTTACTTCAATTTCATTTAGCACATTAATTTTTATGCCACTTTGTATTACTGGGTTTCTTTTCCTTGCCATTCTATGTATTACATGAATACTCATTTGAATAATTTTCTTTTTTTAAGGAAAGGTGGAGGCAGGAATTAAGGAGAGTAAGAAGGCAGGTAGAAGAGGAAGGAGAAAGGAGCATCTTTATTTTTTCTTTAGTTGTTCGCACTGGATGTTTCCTCCTTACCTGGGACTCAAACCCAGTGATATGTGATATGTGGTCACTTCCTTCAGAGGTGATTGCCCCAAATGCTACCCCACTAGAGTGTACTATAATCTTGTTCTCTATGAGAACACACATTTGTAAGGCCACCTAAGTCAGCAATGCGGCAAATTCCTGTGTATTTGGATCTGACATCATGAGGAAGAAAACTGAGGACAATGAAAACAATGCCTGAATGATACAATGTCCTCAAAGATCAGTCATGTGAAAAAGGAAAAGCATGCAATGGCAGAGGCAGGATTTTCTAGAGTCTAACTACAGAAGCTTGTTATAAGACAAGGAATGGAGTAAGACCACACCAAGTCTATTAAGGTATCAAAAAAGAGTCCAAACCTAGTGTCATTCCACCAGGGACAATGAGAGAAAGAAGATTCTTCTTCCTGATAGGCCCCTGTAAGAACAGTGTAGTATAGAATTCTGGAGGTGGATGTGGTGTGAAATATAAACTGAGATGCCATTTCAGTCTCCTAGATGGAATTTATCATGTAAACTAAAGAAATAATAAGTATTATGATAAAGTTAATTCCAATTTTTCCCACTAGACTGAGTTATTTCAATGTTCTACACACATCCTAACTCTCTCACCCAACTTGGGTCAACATGAGTTTAAGAATATTTTCTCTCAAATTATATATATATATATATATATAATATATACGTATACATATATATACATAAAATCCCAAGTGAATTTTCTTTTATTTTACTGACAGTATAATAGCATGTTGCACTAATCCTGTGGAAAAGGCAACACTTGACTACTAGGGAATTTTATGTAATTTAATTGTAGAGGAAAGTCTGAGACCACAATTTTAATCTTTAAGTCTTATTTTGCTGTCTATACTGCATTCCTGTGTATAAAACACACCCATGGTTTTGGTCCAAACTTTCAGGGATAAAATATTTTGTTTTAATTGAAATTTTTACTTCTTTATGTGTAGGTACCTGTTATTTGTATTGTGAATGAATTTTAGCATTTATTTTTAGCATATTATAACACAAAATTTTATGTAACAAATAATTCAAAAACACAAGAACAGAGGACATGCCCTGGTGGTCTAGCACCTGGAAGCAGTGCCACATACATCCCAATGTCCCTGGTTCAAGATCTGGAACTGGGGGATACAACTAATGTGCATGACAAAATAAATATAATTAAAATACTCCTTCCTCTCTCTTCCTGACTACCTACTTGCCTTCATTCCTGCTTGCACTTTTCTTTAAAAAGTTATTCTAATGACACAAGAACAGATACGCCATATAGGAAGCCATCCTCTCTGTTACCTCCTCCATCTTAGGACACTCTGTGGGAGGAGGTCCAAAGTGTTCCTCAGAAGCTCTGTTGCCATGATTTTCAGAATATTTAATAACTGTTAGCTTAAAGCTTATCGTATCTGTATTTTTGTAAAAATACTAGCTATAATGCTAGCTCCAGGCTCAAATGTATGAATAGAAATGTTGCACTGATAATCCCATGGTCATAAAGTCAGCATCAAGTGTCCTAGGAAGTCAGAGTCACTTACTCTGTGGACAACAATCCATTGCTTTTCGTTTTATTTTGTTTAATCATTGACTGAAATTCATTTTGTTGCAAGTTTGTAGTAAGTTCAACCAAACTGACTTGAAGTGGTCTGTAGTATATTCCACATTTAATTTCATGTCATCTACATACAGAGATGGTTTCACTGTTTCCTTTATGATTTGGATGACCTTCAATTTCTTTTTAAAGGTTAGATACAAGTGGAAATTAAGGCAAGGAGTCAGCCAGATAGAGAGAGGAGGAGGAGGAGGAAGCACTTTATTTTTATTTAGCTGTACCTCTTTGTTGTTCTCCCCTGTTGGAACACAAACCTGGGTCCTTGGGATGTCTGTGGATTGAACTTTGGCCAGAGGCAGTTGACCAAACCACTAATCCAATAGGTGCATGTGTTGAGAGTTTTTTTACATCATAAATATGTGTTAAATTTGTCAAATTCTTTTTTCTGCACCTTTGGAGATGATCAAGTAATTTTTAATCATTCATTCTACTAATGTGGTGAAATCACATTGATTTGCATATTACAAATAATCCTTGTAACCCGGAGATAAATCTCACTTGGTCATGATGTGCAATTGTTTTAATGTGCCATTGAATATAGGATTCTATGAAGGAATTTTGCATCTATGCTCATCAATGATACTGACCTGTAGACTTATTTCTTATGTTATCTTTTTCTGCCATAGTATCAGTGGTACAGGTATCAGAAAATACATCAGGAAGTGTTTCCTCTTCTAAATTATTGAAATTTAACAAAGATTCTACTTTGAATGTTTTGTAGTAGTCGCACGTAATCCATATGATCCTGGGATTTCTCTTGCTTGGAGTTTGCATAACTTATTCAAGCTTCTTGTTTATTGTTGGTCTGTTTAGGCTTTCTATTTTCAGACTTTTCTATTTTCTCTTGATTTAGTCTTGGTGGCTGCATATTTCTGAAAATTTACTCATCATACTAGGTTATTGAATTTGTTTTCATATGATTGTTCATAATAGTTCTTTGAGAACCTTTTTTATTTTTGAGCTGTACATATTAATTCTCCCCTTCTAATTCGTTGTTATAATTTTTTTCACCATCAGCATAGGTTTATTCCCCTTTATTTCTAAAATAGTGCAAGTCTTATATTTATTGATATTCTTTTGTTTATACATTATTTGATTTATATCCTCTCTAATATTTTTATTTTATACTTCTATTATGTTGGGGGTTAGTTCTTTTAGTTCAGTTTCTATATAAAATTAGCTTGCTGGCATGATCCAGCGTCTCAGACCTTAAGTCTGCAACTCCAGTGTAGTTCAAATAAATCCCAAGAGTGAGAGTTCATAGTCAGGGGACAGAAAGAATAAAAAATAAACAATGAAACAAATTAATCACTAAATGATACTTTTTTCCTCTCCCTTCCTATCTGACTACCTATTTGTCTTAATTCTTTCCTGCCTTCTTCCCCTTTAAAAATGCATATAAAGAAAATTAGCTTGTTAGTTTGAGAATTACTATGCACAATTCAAAATAAACAAGACACATTTTATTTTTCAATGTGTTGATTGCTATAAACCTGTTAGTACTACTTTTGCTGAATTCCCTGAGTTTTGGTATGTTGTGTTTTCATAAATTTGTTGCAATATTTTTAAAGTCCCTCTTAATTTTTTTCTTAATAAATGTTCTCTTTTAGAGTATGTTGTTTAGTTTCTAATGTTAGGGAAGATTACTTCAAATTACTTCTAGTTTCATTCCATTGTGATCATAAGAGGATATTTTGTATGATTTCAACTTTCCTACATTTGTTAAGACTTACTTTGTGACTAGCATGCGAGCTATCCTGGAGGATATTTGTTGGATTTGAAAAGAATGTGTATTTTGTTGCTGATGAATGGAAATTGCTCACTTCCCTCTTCTTATAAATGTTCTTTCTGGATATTCCAAATTATTTAAATAGTATTTTTATTAGGAAAAAAGAACATTGAAATATATTTGAATACATGCCTATTCCATAGCTCCTCTACTTCTTTTATTTTCCTTAAAATTTTTCATGCATATTGGATGAAATTATTAAGCTGAATAATTCTCTTGATGCCATATCTTCATTATTTGACTTATAGTAATGCTGTATTTAGTAACTCTCTGTAGGAAGCATGGTATTAAAAACAGGTTCATGCAGGCTAATAAATATGTAATATAAAGGAAGCTGAGATTTGTTTTAAAAATGTTTTGACACATTGTTCAACTGAAGTGAGTTTTTATGTAGAAAAGAATTTTAGTCCATTATACATTTACCTGTATAGTCATGGAAGGAGTAACAAACCTACTGGTGTAACATATTACCCAAAATAAATTCCGTCTCAAACTAGTGGTCCAGGTCTAACTCCTAAAAAATGCAACTCTAATCCAGGATTCATTAAATATACTAAAAATAGAAGCGATTGTTTCACTTTTCTCAACTTAAATGGACAATCTGCTTTGTGGTAAAACTTTCAGGTAAAAACATATGTCTTTACAATATGGTGGTCCCAAAGTATTTTAATACTATTTTCATAGAGAAGAAAATTGTGAAAACAGTTCAAGAAATACATTAACAAGCAAAAATAGATGGGAAAAGAGGAACAAATAGTTTTGATTTAACTGAAGAAAATATTAGATTGGTCTGCATAGGAAACTGTGCTATGGAATATCAGGTTTGAACACTTTAGAGTAGGAATTTATGCTACATGTATCTCTATTAATAGAAATGACATCTTAAAGTAATTATACTTCAGGCTCAGACACCTACCTCATTCTATTCTTTACTCACTGTGGCCTTTGTTTAAATAAGCCTGAATATTATTGGCACAATTTTGGAAGATTATTGTTGGAACTAAACATTTAAAATCCTGAGTTTGGGTTTCAAATATTTAGTCAATATTATTTAATAGTATAAGGGTAAATTGTTAGTGGTCTTCAGAATTGATGTACTATCAATCAGACACACACACAAAGGTTTTAAGAGGAACAATTAATGTATATTTATAGTTATATCAATATCACAGATATTGGATCAGTCTAAGAGTTACATTCTTTATGCTAGGGGATAAAATTACATATATAATGTATCGGAAGTTTTAAAATTAAATATTTATATTATTATGCAACATTGTTCTATTGTTTTTAATATGTAACTTCAATATTTGAGTTTCCTTATGTTGTAAGAAAAAATTATTAAAAATGCACCTTAAAACCACCATCATTAAATATATTAAAAATGAATATCGTAAATTCACTTTCTTGAGACTTTCTATAAATTAGGCCTTAACTTGTACTGGTAACAATTCTGTGGTTGACAAAATGTCTTTACCCTAATGTTTAATGAAAAAAATAGAAAAAACAAGCATACAGCATTGATTTTATAAAACAAAACATTAAGAGGAGGAACTGAATATCCAGGAAAGAAGAAAAAAATGGAAAGAGTAAAAATAGTTTTAATATTCTGTTCTAAGATTGTGGTCCAAGATATTCCTGAATCACTTCCTACCATATATGCAGTAAATACAGCTTCCCACAGAAATATTCCCTCTGTGAGAACAGTGGAATGATTTGTATATATCAGGCCATTGAGGAAAAACCCACATGAAAATAGGTAGAAAATACTGAGAGAAAATCTTACCAAACACCCAACTCTAAATCAGTAACATACAATCAAGAAGGCTCTAACAATTTCCAGCTTCTAAAGGATGGCATGTCCAGACCCCATTATCTAGTGCCCACAACATTTAAGACTTACATTTGTAACATTGACCAAAACACCTATCTTTGAAATCCAATAGAGTTTTTGTGACTCCCAAAAGATGATAGCAAACAACGAAACAATCCTGTGGGGATATTCGTCAGGATTTGTTTGGTGCAGAGGGAGCATACAGAAATATCCACTTCCCAGTGTTTTCCTATCAGAGGCTTATTTGCATATCTTATAAGCTACTTCCTGACAATTGAGTTTATAATTTCACATACATCCAGGAGTTGACTGAGATACTTTCCGGAGACCTGTGAGGTTAGCAGAACCATATCTGCTCTCTCTCTCTGTCCCATTTCGGATCATCATGTCTCCCTTAAAGGAGGTACTGCTTCAAAAGTTTGAAATCATGTTTACTATTTTATCCAACCATAATGATAGGAAACTGAAATCAATTGCTAGAAGCAAACTGGAAAATTCACAAAATTGTGGAGATTTAACATACTACTGAACAACAAATAGTTGGATAAAATCAATATAGTTCCAAAGATAAATAAAAAAATACCTTGAGACAAATAAATATGAAAGTACCACATACCAAATTACATAGGATACAGACAAATCAGTTCTAAGAGGCAAGTTTATACCGATAAATGTCTGCCAAGTATGCAATAAAATCAAGAAACAACCAAATTTCATAACTTAAGGAGCTAGATAAAGTGAGAATGTGAATTTCTGTGAGTAGAAGGAAGGAAATAACAATGACCAGAGAAGAAATAAAGAAGAGACAAAGAACAGTATAAAAAACTATTGAAATTACAATTCATTGTTTAAAATGGGAAACAAAGTTGACAAACTTCTATTTAGACTCACCAGGAGAAAAATAGAAAGCTTTAATCAAGTCATAAATGAAAGATATGTTTCAACTGATAACACAGAAATACAAAGCATCATAAGAGATTACTAGGAACAATTACATACCAACAAACTAGATAACTTAGAAGAAATGAGAAAATTCCTAGAAAAGTGCAATCTTCAAAGGCTGAGTCATGAAGAAATAAAAATCTAAATAAGCATGCTGTTTATTATTAAGAAAATTGACTTTGTAATAAGCACCTTTTAACAAACAAAATTACAGGGCCACATGGCTCCCTGGGAAATTCTACCAAACATTCAAAGAACTAATATCAAGTCTTTCAAAATTCTTAAAAAGAAAAGAGTAGGCTATATTCCCAAACTTTTTTAATCAGGTCAGCATTATCCTGGGAGCAAAGTCATATAAAGTCACTACAAGAATTATAGGTCATTATTACAGATAAACATAAATGCAAAAATCCTCAACTAAATATTAGTGAACTGAACTCAAATATACTTTTAGGATAAAACAATGTGATCACATGTAGTTTATTAAAGGGAGGGAAGCATGACCCAAAATCTGAAAATCAATAAATGAGATACACAATGCTAACAAAATAAATAATGTAAACAGTTGCGGGAAAAAATATCTGACAAAATTTAACATCCTTCGATTATAAAAACTCTCAAAAAATTGGGTATAGATAAAACTCACCACGACACAATGAGCACTATGGAGGACAATTCCACAGGTAATTAATACTAAGGTGAAATGTTGAAACCATTTCTTTAAACTTGGGAAAGCAAAAGAATACTCTCTTTTGCCCAATTTATTCAACATTATATTGGAAATCTTAGCCAGAAAAATTACTCAGAATAAGGAAATAAAAAAGTAAAATTGAATCTTTTTTGTATATGACAAAATGTTATGTATATAAAAGGCTAAAGATTCTACTCAAAACTGTTAAAAATAAATATACTCAATAAAGTTGCAGGATAGAAAATCAAGATACAAAAGTCAGTTGTGTTTATATACACTGAGTCAAACTCTGAAAGAGAAATTAGAACAATTCCATTTACAGTTGCATCAAAATGAATAAACTACATAGGATAGATTTAAATAAGGTGATTAAAGATGTACACATTGAAAATAGTGTATCAATGAAAGCAATTGATGTGAATATTGGGAAATAGACAGGTATTCCACACTTTAGTCTTGAAGAATGAATATTGCTTAGAAGTCCATATTACACAAAGTGATAGTCAATATAAAACATCCAATTGCATTTTTTAAAGGAAAAGAAAAAATCATAAAATTTGTTAGGAGTCACAAAAGACTTCTGAATGGTACTGCTATGAACATTCTTCAACAGTAATTGTTTTAACACCTATTTTTTAAGAGGGGAATTTCTGGCTATTCTGTTTAACTGTTTGAGCAACAGCCAAACTGCTTTCCATAGTGGCCATACCATTTTACCTCATCACTATTAATGTATTAAGGTGACCTGTTTATTAAAATGTAAAAAGATACACAAACACACAAAGGAAATACAAAAAATTAAAGGAGTACAGAATGCAAATCATGTGATTTTACTGGATACTGGTCATCCATTAGAGTTTAATCCTTAAGATACTGAAATCAGATTCTGTCATAGGCTTCATCCATATATATTCCTTAATTATTGGCCTGACATAGGGTAAAGTAGGCATGCTTAACATGAATATAATTTTTCCAAAGAATAAAGTTAATTTCGGAGTTTAGTCCTAATAGTTCCAAAATACTCACTGGAAACAGACACTCTGGGCAGAGCTTCTATGAGATACCCATTCCTCACACCATATGTGTCCTCTCCAACAAAAGACAAAGGCTTCACTTAGTGATTTATGCTCCACAGAAAGAGGAATTTCTCAGGAATCATTTAGCAATTGAATACATCATAAAAAGGTCTGTTGTTTCATTTAACAAATGTGAACAAATAAAATGTTCCAGGACTACGTGAGATATTAAAGAATACAAAACTTGTGTGCACATATATTTTGGTATTGTGAATTCCCATAGAAAGCATGCTGTCAATATTTGCAACTAATTTTTAAATGATTTTCTAATTTGTAACCCAGTAATAAATTTTGTCTCATTAAACAATTTTGGGCACCCATTCTTATTGTATTTCCAATGAATTGATACAAGCTTTTTACCTCCTCATTCTCTTCCTCACTTCCCCTTATTTCCTTTTTACTTTCTCTTCCTCTTGTCTTTCTTATGCTCCTCATTATTATTACCTCTAGTATTAGTATTATTATAATGAAAGGGAAAGGGTGCTATAGAAACTGACCAAAATATTTGAGGAACATTTCAGCCAATCATCTATCTTAGTATTACAAGAGATTTTCATATTTCCTAATATCCTTAACTACATAGAATCCTTATGAAGATATGCTGGTAACATATTCAACTCTCAGTACTTTCCATCCTACTGAAGAATACTACCAGGTAGACATAATTCATTTGCTAAAATGTTCAACAAACATGAAACCTCCGTTATTAATTTAGACAGCAGCATCATCATTAACTTAATTCTTCAATTTCTTGGATATATGACATCATTTTATATAAAACTTATGAAAAATATTTTAGTACATTGAAGGAACAGTTGTTCAAGAGAATCAGTTCTTTCATAGAGACATATAGCAACGCACATAGCAATGATCCCAATGCATGTAGACATTCCCAGGACCCATATATGTAAGATTAAGCTTATTTCCCTGTGCCCTGTTTTATTAAAGGTGAAGGTGAGTATTAAGGCAGGGAGAGGAGGAAGAAGTATCTTTATTTTATTTGTATTTAATAGTTCATACTGCACCAGTACTCAAACACAAGTCTATATGGTCTGTTCTCCTTTGGAAGTGATTGACCTAACCACTGCTCTACCAGGGTATGTTTCCCTATGCCATTTTGACAGGCATAGCTTTCCCTTCATTCTGGTTCTATTGTGAAATAATCATCTTAGAAGCCAGGATAAAAAAAACACAATTGTGATCCTGTGTGTAGTTTTTGTGGTTAGAAATATTTTCATTCAAGTCCCAGGTGTCCATAAATGATGTTCTTCTTGTTCTAGAGTCCTTAGAAAAATAAAGGTCACCCCAAAATGGAATACTCTTATGGAGTAACCTACATGCTAGAGATAATACAGGTAAAGATCAGTGAGCACCTCAGGGAAGGAGATAGTTCAGTGGGAAAATAATATACATGGAACTCAAAGATCTCTCAAGGGTCTGACTGTAAATTGATATTCTCCAGAGAAACAGAAATCTCCAGGAGAGTCAAAATAACGCCTTATTGATGACACTTATGGAATCCATCCCCTAAATCCACAGAAACTTTAAGTGTTTATGCTACGCCCTCTTAAGTCTCCTTGACTAATTGCAGGTGAGGAGAAAGCACAGCAGTGACTTCTAGAGGTTCTCATGAGTGGAACCATCTGCCTGCCCTTCCTGAAGGCAGAGCTTCCAACTTCCTCCATCACCGAAGGAAGAGACTGGATCAGTGAACTGAGCTTCTTCCCTGATAATATCTGGGTAAGCCACATCATCTCAGGTTTTGTGAATGGGACTCCTTATTGGGAGGAACCTCAGGGACGTCAACAAGAGTAGCAAGTAAAAGAAAAGTGAATGAGACATTGCCCTGCCTAATTACAATCCCTGACTCTGGTGGCAGACTTTAAATAAAATTGTCTTTGTTTCTTCAATCTGCCTCTTCTGCTGTTGATTCTCACTCAGCAGCAATTCTTCAAATCACTGTTTCTCCTATTTCCACCATTGATGGAAAATCTAACATTCCTCCCTTTGTCTTTTCAGAGGATCAACAAATATTTACTCACTAATTACATCATGACAGGCACTAAATTGTGCTCTGGGATTGAAGAAGGGAGTATGACATGGTTCATTCTCTCAGGGTGAATAAGGTGTAAATCTAGGGAAGAGACACAAAAATAAAAAGGTGTATCCTAAGCTGACGCTAAAATCCCAGTGGAGATGTGAGTGAAGAATTTACAAACAATCCTGTAATTATACTGGGGTTTGAAGTAGTATATAAATATTCCAGTGAATTATGGGGAAGGATC
>RJWH01011724.1:0-11054 GCA_004363575.1 Solenodon paradoxus | reverse complement strand
TGGTGATGATGGTGGTGATGGTGGTGATGATGGTGGTGATGGTGGTGATGATGGTGATGGTGATGGTGGTCATGATGGTGATGATGGTGATGGTGGTGGTGGTGATGGTGGTGATGGTGATGGTGATGGTGGTGGTGATGATGATGGTGGTGATGGTGATGGTGATGATGATGATGGTGGTGGTGATGATGGTGGTGATGATGGTGATGGTAGTGGTGGTGATGGTGGTGATGGTGATGGTGATTATGGTGATGATGATGGTGATGATGGTGATGATGGTGGTGATGATGATGGTGATGGTGATGATGGTGGTGGTGATGGTGATGGTGGTGATGGTGGTGATGGTATTGATGATAGTGGTGGTGTTAATGATCATGGTGATGATTATGATGATCATGTGATGACAGAACTGCCACATTGTTGTTATGCATGGCTATCTCATGTGCAATTAGCACAGCTTATTGACAAGGTCATCTTTTTCCCCCACTGCCTATTCCGTTCCCTAAATCAGCTCACCAAATGCATGCAGGCCTGTTTCTAGATGCTGCTGTCACATTTTACATGTCCACTCTTGCCCCCACGCCACCCTACCTTAATTACTACACTGCAGAATCATCCTGGGCAGCTGGTACCACGTCTGGAGAAGCCTGCTCCTGATGCTGCATGGCAGGATGTCGCCCTGGGGCAAAGTGGTGCAGAGGGGCGTCTCTACACACAGCCACAGCCAGTACTGCCTCAGTGTTTTCTAAGTGATACTGTGATTCCATTAGAGCCACTGTGACTGCCATTTTATCGAAGGTGTAGGACAAATCAGCAGCTGAGACCCTGTTAGTGATTTTAGGACAGTGTTTTGAAACACCTAAAAGTGATGGGTGAAGCTCAGGACACCTCTCAGGAGAACCAGTCCCTCAGCATCCAGCATGGACTGTGCAAAGGTCAAGGCAGCAAGAAAAGGCAGAGAGCACGCCTTCTCTGTCGTCTAAATCAGCTGATGAGAAGACACACATGTCAATGTGGTGGCAGGCAGTGGGAGCAGGAGGAACTTGCTGTGCATTCAAAACACGGTTGATCTGCTCACGCCTGGTCTCAACTCAGTGTGTGGAACAGTTGTGCGCTTCACAGCACAGCCTGAGAGGAAAAGTGAAAAATGGAGACTTTCCAGGTGGCCTGCTTGGCCAGCCGAGTCTTTCATATCACTAAGTCACGGGTGTGTTTGCAGTTAGACGAGGGTATTGACCGAGTCATGAATCACCCAGCTCTCCACACGTGACAGAAATAAAAATAACTCACAGAAAGAGCAAAGCCATCCACAGCCTTGAGCAGCAGAGCAAAATCCCTCCCGTCAAGAGGTGGTTCCATTTCATCTTGTGGATTTTCTACCCTTGTTTATGTCAACCCTGCTGAAAAGCTGAGGCTTTGAAAAGGACCAGCCCATGTCCCCTCCTGTGGGACAAAGCCCCACATTCCATAAATCAAACTGCACTGCAAAAATCAAGCATTCCATCATTTGCTGAAACCTCTAAACCTCACATTTATGAGTGTTTTTGTGAAGGAGTCAGTCACTGTTTCCAAGTGAGTGAGCGGCACCCCTGGGACTCAGGACTGGGAGGGGGAGCTGACAGAGGGTAGCGTGCACTTTCTACACACACCACTCCCCACATGCACTCCACACAGATGCACACACATCCCACACAGACACCACACACACTCATATGCCCCACACATGTGCACACACAGATAAGACACTCCGCACACATCATAGATGCTAATGCACCACACACCACACAGCACAACGAAGGTGTGGTGAGTGGGTGAAGTAGAAGGACAGGTGTCAGAATAAACAGCCGCATGGCTGCATGTCTTGGTGAACTTGCACACTGGCACATGGGAGGAAGGTTGGCAGAAGAGGCATGCAGAGCGATATGAGAAGAGCCATGGGCTGACAAAGAAGGCCTGGGGAGAGGTGGAGGAATTAGGACAGACGGAAGCTGTGTTAAGTGACAAAGACTTTGAGAACCTGCAAAGGACTGAATATCATGCAGGAGTGAAGACTAAACCGTGAGCTCGGCAGTAGGAAAATGACATCTGAGCACTTCCTTTCCCCTGCTCCCTTGTGGCACTGGACAGCAGGGAGGGAAGCTGCCTGGCATCCAGCTTCTCTGACTATGCAGGAGACCACGTCCATCCCAGCCTCCTGCCCACATCATGGCTGCAACCTCCGCCCCATCAGAGAGCAGCTGCTCTGGCTCAGCCACTGTGCAGAGCTCGGGCCCTCACATTTGCATCTGAGGGATGAGACTGCAGATCCAGGGCTTTGTCATCATGAGGTCAGATGCACCTCGAGACAAAGTTCAGTGGGAAGTCCTCCCCCAGAGTCCACTGCACAGATCTGGCCCTTTAGCCACCTTTGATCAGACTATTCATTCTGCCCCAACACTGCAGGACAGACTCTAACATGACCTTCAAAGTCCTGGGACACCTGCTGCTTCCCTGGCCTTGGTGGCATTCTTTTCCTCCCCTCTCCTGCCTTCATCCCTCCCTCTCCTGTATCTAGGCAACCCTGGTGCTGTTCTCTCCAAACCCCCCGACCTGCTTTGACTTTTCACTTCTCTGTCTCTGCTTGGAGACACCCACCCACATCTCAGCCTAGGGGACCTAAATGTCACTTTCTCAGAGGACTCTCTCCTGGTTTCTGCGCAGCCTGCTGGACAGTCTGTAGCCCTTGACTCTAAACCTCCGTGTATTTTTCATGCATATATTCATTCTCAAGAAACTGTAATTCTACAATTTCTCTCTTTCCCTCACTAGAATGTGAGCTCCCTAACAGCGGTGCCGAAGTTTGTGTGCCTCTGTGTCCCTATTTTCAGCAGAATGCTGAGCAGGGCTGTCCCTGCAACATTCCATCCTGTCTGTGGCACTTGTGGAAGACCCAAGGGGTCACTAAGGCGCCAACGAGGAGTGACTTGGGGGCCCGCCATAGAGTGATAGAGTTACTAAGGGAAGGACCTAGCAGCACCACGGACAGTTCCAGAGTCAGCACAGCGGACACTTTCAGGGCCAACTTCCAGGATCAGCACCAGGGACAGCTCCGTGGGCAGAACCGGGGCCACTTCCAGAGTCAGCTTTCCAGGATCAGCACCACGGACAGCTCCATGATCAGCACCACGGACAGCTCCATGATCAGCTCAAGGGCGCTCCAGGATCAGCTCAAGGGCGCTCCAGGATCAGCTCAAGGGCCCTCCAGGATCAGCACCACGGACAGCTCCAGGATCCGCACCAGGGACACTTCCAGAGTCAACTTCTAGGGTCAGCTGTCACCCTGTGACCCTGGCCCCCTCCTTGAGCCTGTAACCTGACCTCAAGCAATCATCATTTGACTCAGGCAGATCAAGGAACTTAACTGAGTTGATTCATTTGAAAGCCAAGGATATAAACCAAGCACATTAGAATGTCATGTGTGTGAATGGACTGGCTGGTGCCACCTGATAAAGGTTAGATGAGAAATCTATTCATAAGATACCACACTGTTTATTTTCTGTAAAATAAACCATGAGAATAAAGTGCCCACAGAAGGAACTCTGATTTAGAAGAGCCGTTCTTAGACAGCTGCACGGACAATCACGCTTAGGACTGGGTTCTGATGGAACTGCCTCACAGGAGCAGAGGGGCACTTCAGTCCATCTGCCCTTCAGTAAATGTCCTGGTGGGTCTCGTCTTGATGTCTGTGGGCTCCGTGCCTTGCACAGAGGATGCCTGCTGCAAGGCACCAATCAAGTCTGAAAAGGTGAATGCTTCACCGACTCTCCCTTTGCCAGGCCAGCTCCCTCCAGGGGACTCACACAAAGGAGGTGAATGGCTCACTTTCAGACTCAAAAAGAATGAGTTCTCTTTAGCAAATGAAAATTAACAGCCGAGTGAGAAGAAAAGCCTGTCGAGTTTCTTACCCGAGGGTGTTTTATGTAAACGTGACCACAGATGTTCTTCCTAGTTCAATCCTAATTTCCAACAAAATATGCAAATATTCTCCATCATAAAAATCATTGCTTGCACTGCCTGGCAGTAGCAGGAGAGAACACGCAGCTCGCAGTCTAGTACTTGTCCTGGGCGGCGTCCCCACAGAAGGGGCCAAAGCAGCCCTGGCTCTGCCAGAGACCAGCAGCAAGGGGCTCTGCCTCTGAGAACCAGCCACGAGACGCCCCTCTGTGTGGATCACGTGATCTTGTCTAACGCACTCCATTTCAGAAGGAAGAGGGTGGTGATGAGAACAGTGGAAGCAGCTGATTTTGTCTCCACTCTCCACACGGTGTGGAAATACCCTGCACTGACCTGCGACAGCCCGCTCCTGTGAGGTTGGCATCGTCGCCCACTTCAGGACTGCAGTGTCCCCAGAGAGGGTGGAGAAGCCATTTCCTGAAGGGATGCATGTGGCAAGCAGGCATGGAAGGGGGTGAGCTCAAGGCTCCATCTGGAAGGTGGAGGTGACGTGTCTCAGACACCAGAGACCAGGGACAGGCTCGGGAGACTGGAGTGAGGGACAGGGCCGCCAGGCCTCCACCCAGGACCCGTGTTCAAGCCACAGGCCAGCTGGGGTGCGTCCAGCACTGGGCGAGTCCAGAGCTGGACGAGGGAGGTGGCATCGGGAGTGCAGTGTCCTCAGAAGTAGTGATGGGAGGTGACAGAGGGCCGACATGCACCGGTCACCGCAAGGGTAAGCGGAGAAGAACGGGAAAGATGCGCGACCTCGTGCAAGGCTGTTTCACAGTCGGGGCAGGGTTACAGCCTGAGGGCTATGTGTGCAATTCTTTCTCTAAACTGTCTGACCTCAAGCATGTTTGCCAGGGTCTGCACGCCACTCCCTGCTTCCCGGGAAAGGAGAGGAGGCTGTCAGCAAACAGAACCCTCTCATGAGGATTCAGAGATTGGCCTGGACGGGGAGCTGGGTGAGGGGGAGCCCTCGCAGTCGTGAGGTAACCAAACCCACCGTGACACGGGCCATAGCTGCGGTTTAACAGACAGGCTTGTCCCCTCGCCGTGGGCCCGGCGCTGGGATTTGGGGGTGGCTGACCTCAGACTCACTTTAATGGGATTCCCAGGAATCCAAGACACTCACCCTCCTCTGTCTGGGGTTTGCTTTTAAGACAAGTTTCATTGTAAATCTCTGGTTCTGGGCAAGTCCCTCCAGTGAGGTCTGACCACATCTCTGATGCCGAGCCCTGCACCCCGATAGGCGTGCCCTCATGGTGTGGGATGGGGTGCAGAGCAGCCCCTGATGCCAGCACAGAGCACGGGAACCCAGACCTGGGGGCACAGGAGGGAGCCAACTCTGGTGATCCACCTCCACAAGGCCGTGACCCCAAACCTACCGAGTCTGTGGCTCCCTCCTGCCCTGGCGAGTCCTTGTCACCTCCCAAAGCCTCTCTGCCCCCAGTCTCCACTCTGCAAGGCCAAGGGATGTTGGGGCCTGACACTCAGCCCTTCACCCCCCAACTGCCTTCCTGCCTCAGTCCCCTCAACCCCCATGGCCTCTTGGCCTCACTTCCGGGCCCTGGATCCGCTGCCCTGGGCTGTCTCTCTCCTACCCGTTCCTGCGCCTCTCAGGCACCCTGTGCACAGCCCTTCCCTGCTCATCTCCTCTTGAGGGCTCCGCTTGGGGGCCCACTCCAGAAGCTGGGGGTGGCCGGTACAAGGCCACACTGCACAGGCACGTGACAGATGCCTGTGGGGAAGGTGCCACCAGAGGCGGCATCAAAGCCAGTTCAAGGCGGCTCCTGTGCTCCTGCTCCTGGGGCCAGGGCGCCCCCGTCTGGCCAGGACTCGACTGCAGGTTTCCTCAGGGACCAGCTGAGAGGCAGGGCCTCCCTGGACATGCCCCCAGGTGAGGACACAGGCCCTTGGTGACAAAGGCATTGGTCTGGTCCCAGGAAGCCAGACAGGTCCCCAAGAACGCTGTCCCCACAGTTTCTACCCACTCACCCTCCTACAAGCATCCTTCTTGCTGAAACCCCACCAGGGAGACAGGACACCCGCTGGAGTGGCTTTATCTCCTCTCTGGAAAATTCTCATCTGCCAAAGCTTTGAAAGGTTGAGTTTCACAACTGCTAATTAGAACTGTCAATTTGCTGTAAGTCACTGACAGTAGAGTCTCTTGGAAGAAAAAATGGGAGAGACTAAGAAATTACTTTGGCAATTTCCAGACTGATTTATGGGGTGTATCGCTGATGATTTTATTAATCTTTGTCAAATAGATGCTGATGGAGAGTGAATGTTCTTGACCGCATGCTGGCAAAGCCCCTGCAAACCCGAGTACGGGGTTGGGGACCCCAGGGATGTGCAGTGCCAAACCTAGAGAGTTCTCGGTGTTTGTTCACCATCTGTGCAGTGCCAAACCCAGAGAGACCGCAGAGGGATAGAAGGTGCCTGTGCTGGAGATTTGGGAGGACAGTCTGCAGACAGGGCGTGGCGGCAGAGAAGGGAGGTGGCTGCAGACAGCAGGGTGGCCAGCAGTGAGCACATAAGGACAGGGGCTGGGCAGGCTGTCTGCTGCTTTGTCCCTGGGCAGGACCCACACAGGACAGTCTGACAGAGAGGAGGGTGCAGGAGGTCGGGTGGACAGGCATCCCGCCTCCAGCCCTGTCATTTAGGAAACCAGTCGTTCCTCTAGGGCTTCATCTCTGCCTGTGGACAGGTGGCTATGGGGAGAACACCCCTGGGGCAGCTGCAGAGGGACAGCGGTGGCCACGAGTGCCGTCCACTAGGGTGCCCAGTTGCCGCCTGGCACATGGACCAGCATGCCCAGCCTCCCTCTGTGACCTAGGGGCCTCCAGTTCCTGTGGCCAACAAACACGTGAGAATGGTGAAGACGCTGCAGGGGGCGGCCGGTTGTCTGCGACAGCCACCCCGTTCATGTGCACATGCAGCCAGAGAGGGAACGGAGGGCAGGGCTGGCGAGCACATGGGAAGGACCCTTCCGCGGGGGATGCTGAGTGGGAACCGGGTGGAGGTTCCTCAGGAATCGACACGAGAACCAGTCTGTGGTCCAGCACCCACGCTGAGCACAGAATCAGGATCAAGAGATTCCAACTCGCTCCGGTTTCTCAGGCCCTAATCTCAAGAGCCGACGTCATCGGACGAGCAACAGAGAAACAAGCGTGCTGCATGGAGGGGTCTCGTCCAGCCTCAGACGTCAGGGAATCTGAATAGCGAGGATGCCCGATGGACACCCCGAAGGACAGCCCGCCATGAGAATCTGTGACATCCGAGCGCCCACTCACTCACCGTCAGCAGCCTCCACTTGGGTTCCCAGCCTGGAGTCCGGTGGGCAGCCCAGCCTGGCTGGACCTGGATGCGTGTGCCCAGAGCAGGACGTACTTCCTTGCGGCTGCAGGGCTGGCAGTCCGCTGTTGGCCAGTTGTCTGCGGGACGGCTGTCAGACACGGGCGCCCTGGCCTCCCGTCAGCAGGGCAAACCCAGGCACCTGCCCCCTCCTCCGCCTCCAGCTGGGGGCACTGTCCTCCGTAGGGCTCTGTAATGCGTGTGGGGACACAGTGTCCCTACTAAGTCCAAGCCATTTGCAAACTTGGTTACATCTGCAAGGTCCTGCCAGCAGCGGAGGCGTCCTGGGACAGGGCTATCCGGGGAGGCATGGACTTCAGCCACGTGAGGACCTGCCGCTCCCGAGAATGACGGCACCCTGCTCTCAGCGCGGACACAGAGTTGGGGTGGGCCTGAGGGCCACTGTGTCCCATCCCGGCGATGAGCAGGTGCGGGGTCCCTGTATCTTCTGTCGAAAACCATTCCTCCCAGCCTCCAGGGGTGAGGATGAAGGCGAAGGTCCTCTCATCACATCTGTGACAGTCCTGGCGCAGCCCCTGGGGAGGGGGAGACCTGGAGTTAGATCCACACAAAATAAATCAGGAAAACGACCACAGGGGCCCTGCAAACAGGGGACCATCAGTCCTCCACTTTTTAAAGAATACTCATGTTCCGACTTGAGGGAGCTCCCGCCTGGTGACCACCTCTTCACAAAGACCCCAAGAAATGACTTCACGGCTGAGGCAGGGCTGCGGCTCAACCTGAGACCCCAGCTTCCAAAAATGGCATTGCTGTCGTATTCGAAGTCAGTCTTTAGCTCATGCAGGGATTTCGTGGGTCCTCAGATTTTGGTATTAGTGAGCTTACAGAAGTTTCCTCTCTGATGGCTAAGTGATCCACTTAGAGTTCTGTGTGTGCTCACACATGGAGACTGTACAGGGGTGAGAGCCTCAGGAAAAACCTACAGTCCCTCAGCAACTCCACTGAGGTGTGAGCACAGTGGCTCCCCCAGGAAAGAGGCAGCTGGAGTAAGAGGGGGCGAACTGCAGCCCAGCGGTCTTCTTGGAGGAGGAGGGCTTTGACTCACGGAACCAGAGCCCAGCCTTGTCCACTCCAGCCACGCCCACTCTGACTCGCCCAGGCAGGCAAAGGACAGGCGGGGACAAAAACCCGGCCGGAGGACCCCCCCAGTCCCCACTTTAGCCGCTCCATTCTAGCCTCTCTGCCTCGACATCATGGCTCTTCACTGAGGAAGCAGAAATTGGGAGGCAGAGGACAAGAGTGACCCCTCCGACCTCAGCTCACACAGGGCAACGCTGGTCCCCGCCAACACCAAGCGTTCCACTGGGGTCAGGACAGCCGGTTCCAGACCCACTTTCTCCCTCACGCACACAGATGACTGCTTCCCACGCCACCTTCCCTCCTGGTCCTGGGTCTGCTTCCCCGGGGAGAAGGCGCCAGCCCATCAGGCCCTCACGCCCGCTTTCACAGACAGAGGGCGCAGCACTCAGTGGTGACTCTTCCAGTGACAGAGACAGAGACAGAGATGGCCAGGGAGGCAGGGTGTCTGCGTGGCTTCCCAACTCCTACTGAAAATCCTCTTTGCTGCCGGAGCTGTTCCTTGGAAATGATTGTGTGTTTGGGGTGACAAGGACCCCTCCAGCCCTGGGTCTGCCCTGCCTGCTCCATGATCTGCGGAGGGAACAGCACCAGTAAGAGGATGCTCAACCGGGACCTTAACGCAGCGGTGCCCGCTGATGTGGGCTGTGCTGGGCAGGGGCCACTGAGGACAGATGCGCACGGGGCTGTGTCACCTCCTCCGGCTGCTGGGCTGGGACCCCCGGCGCCCACCTCCTCCTGAAGCTGCTGGGAGATCAGCAAGAGCAGGCGCGCTCGGGAAGGCTCTGGATACGGGGACACCATATGCTCTGGTATTATGGGCTGGCCAGCAGGCAGCTATAAAAAGAGAGTGGCTTCTTCTAAGAACTTAAACCAAAAATATACGTGAAAGAAGTCCCGTTTCTAACACCGGCGTGGTGCCAAGTGTTCCTTTGTGTCTAGGAACTGAGTGCATGAGCCCGGGACCTGCAGGGAAGCCGACAGGAGGGGTAGCTGGGCCCTCTCCGCACAGTGACATCCCGGAGCCGGTCGGTGGGCCTGGGTTCTCAGTCAGCTGCATCATGTGCTCTGCGACCTTCGGTGACAGCCTCTCTGAACTCTGGCTTCCGCGTCGATCTAAAGGGGAGGACGGGGACCCTGTAGAGCCACGACTCAGTGCCAGAGGAGGTGGCAGCTGCTGGTTCACAGGACCAGGGCAAAGTGAAATTCCCACTGGCCCCCACCTGCCCATCCACAGCACAGCCCAGGCAGCCCGGCCCTTCCTGCCACTTTGGGGCCCCCAGCTGACTGACCTGCAGGGCCCAGGTGGATGGTCTAGTGCCTCAGCCTTCCAGGTCCTCCCAGGCTCGCAGCCCCTCTGCCTCCCTGACCATCCCGGTGCATCTGCCCCGCCAGCTGCTGGGATTGCTTCTGAGCATCACATTCATTCTCCTAACCGATTCCCTTGAGAAGAAACTTCCAGGCATTTCCATCAGGCTGGTCTGCCATCAGCCCCATCAACACATGTCATCATTTGTTCGTTTAGTGTTCCTCCATCGAGCACCTCCGGGGCACCGGGCAGGGTGCAGCTGCCAGGATGGGGAGCTGACTGTCACAGCTAAGACGCCGCCCTTGCTTGTCTTATATTCTAGTGGCGGGAGACAGAGGATACCGGGATAGACAAGTCAACTGTCAATCTCCCGGGTGAGAGCTGCGAAGGGAGGGAGCAGGTGAGCCGGAGAGAGATGGGTGGCCGTGGGAACCTATGTGAGCAGGCGAGATCTGAACAGAAACCGAGAGCTGGATGGAGGCTCGTTTGGACAAGCTCAGGGAAGTGACCTCAGAGAGAGAGAGCAACACAGCATTGCCCTGAGGCGGGAAGCACAGGGTGCTCTCGAGAGGAGCGTCCCAGAGGCGGGAGGATGGCAGGGTGAGGGCAATGTTGGCAGGGAACTTGGATCTTGTTTTCTAAGTGGAACAGCTGTAGTGACAGAGGAGCATCAGGATCTTCAAGTTTCGGGAGAGCCCTCTACTGTCGTGTGTGCACGGATGGACAAGGACAGAGAAGGGGCTGTGACGGTGTATCTAGTCTCTGAGGTGCCTGTGGGACCATCGGGGTGATCGGGCGGGACGGACTGAAGTGCGAGGGAAGAGACGAGTCAGAAGTGTCTCCCTGGTGTTGGGTTGGTGCACAGAAGGGACATTTCCCAAGACAAAGAAAGAAAGTGGAGAAGAATTAGGAGGTTATGTTGTATTTATATGGGGCTTTTGTTGGGAAATGAGAATTTTTCTTTTGGGTATTTCAGGTTTGAGTTGTCAATTAAGCCATCAGGTACATTGCTTAGAGTTTAAAAGAAGAACCAGAGATTTAAACTTGGAGTGATCAGCATGACGTAGGTCACAGGACAAGAGAAAATCATCTAGGAAAAGATGGTAGACAGGGCTGGGAAGGGGAGTGATGGCTGGAGTCTGGGCACAAGAGTTGAAGAGTTAGTGGAAATGAAGATGGAACAAAGAATCAGAATGATCAACCTGACAGGAAGGAGAGTTCGAGGCTAATGGAAGTGTTTTCAAAAGAATCATCATCACCACCATCACCATCACCATCATCACCACCATCACCACCATCACCACCATCACCACCA
>RJWH01011723.1:0-11054 GCA_004363575.1 Solenodon paradoxus | reverse complement strand
GGGGAGGTGGGGAGGGAGAAGAGAAGATACCAGATGAAAATGAACTGCCTCAAGACCACCTGAGAATCACAGACCAAAGGCTCTTTTCAGAGCCAGTCACTAGGTGAGAAGAGACAAGAAATGCTAAAAAGTGGCATCTACTCCAATTTTGGACTTTGACATTCTGCAGATCTTTAACAAAACATTGTACCATGAACTAAACATTATCACACTTATCAACTCTAATATACCTGTATAAAGCAGTTTGCTCCAAAGAAAATAGATTCTCCTCAACAGTATTGCATTCATCACTTCTTTAAATGGTCATTTCTATGATTTCTCTGAATCAGCCTTTTTAGAGAACTTTTTGGTTGAAATTATTTCAATACTATTTTATTTGCCATTTTTATTCTCATTCGCTCATCTGCTACAGTATTATCCAGTGGTTTTTTTTTTATGTGTGATATAGCAACAAAGTGCCACATTAGATATAAAAAACACACCCACGTTCACTCCTTTAACTAAACAAATGAATAAAAATGCTTCTTCCTCCTCTCTGCCTGCCTGCCTACTCTCATTCATTCCCAACTACTTTTGCTTTAAAAAAACAAGAGCTTCTATAAAGTCATAATAAAATAACCCAGAAGGCTGTATGCATAATTTTTCTTTGGAATAGAATTTTTCCCTTATATTTGCCCTATTTGGATAAAAAAAACTCAAAGAAAGATTATTCTTGATCTGAAAATCTGAGTTGTGCTCGTTAAATTTGACTTTATTTACATAGTTGTATCAAGAATGCTAGTTTACTGTATAGCCTTTCTTTAGCTATCTTTACCGTAAGTGTGAGGAAATATACATGACATTCACCACTTTAATGGTTTTTTGTGTGCAGTTTAATGGCACTAAGTATGCTTTGCATTTCTGTGCAACCATCACCACTATCTATCTTTAAAGCATTTTCATTTTTTCAAACTTTAACAATAACTTCCTGTTTTCTTATCCCTCCAATCCCTGTTAACCAAATTTCTAATTTCTGTCTCTATGAATTTCACTACTCTAAATTCCTAATAAAAGTGGACTCATGCAATAATTGTCTTTTTGTGCCTGGCTTGTTTCACTTATAATGTTTTCAAGATTTTTCCATGTTGTAACAGGTGTCACACTTTTGTTCCTTTTTCAGTCTGCATATCATCCTTTTGTCAGTATATACCACACTTTGTTTGTCCATTCACCCCTTCATGGACACTTTCATTGTTTCCACTGTTTGATGTTGCAGATAATGCTGCTGTGAGCATTGATGTACAAGTATGTATTCAAACCTCTGCTTTCAATTCTTCTTTTTTTTTCTCGAGGAATGGTACAGATAGGAATGAAGGTGAGTAAGCAAGCAGGCAGCAAGAGAGAGGAGGAAGCATTTTATTTTGTTTTTATTTATTTGTTCATCTTGATTGTTCCCCATGGGCCCTGGGACTCAAACCCAGGTCTTTGGGATGTATGTGGGTGGCGCTTGGCTGGAGGTGGCAGATATAAATACTATTCCACCAGGATATGCCAACTTTCAATTCTTTTGAGTATATATTCAGAAGTGGAATTTCTGGATCATGTATTAATTGTTTGTTTAATTTTTTGAGGACACACCAAGCACCATACTGTTTGTATAGTGACTGCATTATTTTGCATTCTCACCAGCAATGCGCAAGGGTTCCAGTTTTTTCACGTCCTTGACAATACTTTTTCTTTTCTAAAAAATTTTCCTGTAGAATCTTTTTATTCTTTTCTCCTCAAACTTAACAGTGTTATTTTATATTATTGATTAATACATAATATATAAACATATTATTTATATTATTATTATACATATTATATTATTATATTATATTTATATTATTGAAACTTTGATTTACAAAAACATGTTTCTGATGTGCAGTTTCACTCTTCATCAAAGATATAGCATACCATGCCCACCACCACATTTTTAATAATCCTTCATGGACTGTCCAACAATATTTGTTCTTTCTTTCTTTGTTCAATAATAGTCATCCTAATGGGTATGAAGTGATAGCTCACTGAGTCTTTCTTTTATTGTAGAATGCTGTCTATATCATGACATTGTCGACGCAGCAGTGGTGATGAAAACGGTTGTTGGAATAAAGTTCCTATTGCAGCACTAAACATTTGACTTTTCATCTGAATAAAACTGGGATAAAATGGAGGGTTTTCAGGGTGCTTGGCTGTCAGTTTATTACTGATTTTCTTTTCAGCATTACATTCTCTGCACTTCTTTACCGTAAAGCTCAAAAGACACCAGCAAGCTTTCTTACCCTATCAAGTACAGACAAACAATAGAATCTTATTTATTTAGCGAGTAGTTATTTCTACTATGAAACCTTCAGTTTAACCTATTTGTTTTTTTCTTTTAATAATACTATTGTTTAGAGTTTCACAAATCTGTCACAAGTTCTTTCCTCCTTAGAACATTCTTGGGTTAAAGAATTGATCCTTCAGCTGGTATATATATTCACATAAAAGCATCTTTCTTCTCATGAAAAGTTGTCTTTATTCTGTTTACCTTGTTTCACATTCATAGTCTTATCTCCTTTTCAGGTTTTTCTGCCCTCTGTCGGGCGCTTTTGAGTTTTGCCCCCCTCTCACTCTCATACTCTCTCTCTCTCTCTCTCTCTCTCTCTCTCTCTCTCTCTCTCTCTCTCTCAGGAAGGGTGCAGGCAAGAATAAAGGTGAGCAGGTAAGAATAGAGATGAGGAAGCAGCATTTTATTTATTTTATTTAGTCGTTCATCTCAATCGTTACCCATTCCTGGGTCTTGAACCTGGGTCCTTGGAGTGTATGTGGACCATATCCAGTGATCTTACCTGCTAGGCCACCAGGGCATGCCTACTGCTCTTTTTATAGACACAGCAGCTTCTTTAGTGTACGGCTCTTGTTCTAAATATACACATATCTTGTTAGGTAATTTTGAGCATTATATGAAACAATTCTCCACCAATTTGATGCCACATTCATAGTGTTCAAGGTTTGTTACATCTTCCTCCTCTGCTGCTGATGCCGCAGTAGGAGAAATAGATTCATTGCAATCCAAGTAGTTCTATCTGTGACTATTGAGACCTTCTTTTTCTAAGTCTTCACCAACATTCATTTGATTTAAGGATTCCTTGGGGTGGTAGTTGTACTCCAGTTTTTCAAGGTAGTTGCAAAATCCTCCTGCCACTCAAAGGTTAAAATTTTTCTCCTGGATAATGGCTTCCTTCTATTCTCTGATTCTAAAAATGGGAACCCAATTTCTTTGTCTTTAAATTATTTCTTTTTTATTTGTGAGTTTTTAGTGTTTCTCCTTCCTGTTCATCTTCTTGATCTTTCTGTTTGCTTGTATTTCTACTGTTTACATTTATTATCTTTGAATCTTTCAAAGTTAACTTTTAAAGTCAATGGTCTTGGTTCTAAAGATGAGTCACTAGATGACTCTCTTACCTGAACACTTTCAGGTGCTTCGTCTTTCCTAACAGGGTTTCTTTGTGTTGGCTTAAGTGAATAACGAACACACTGAGTTTTAAATAAACTGTTACCAGAGGAAGAGTTATCACATTTTTTATTTTTAATTCCCACAGCAAAATCAGATGCCATCATACAGTTGTTAGAATCCATTCCTGACATGTTTTCCAAGTCCCTTCCAAAATCATTTTGCCATTGTCCTTTGCTTTAATCAGTTTATCAGTAGAGTGGGGGATGGATCACGTGAAGGCACTGGCCCTACAGCCTCAGTGTCCCAAAGACAAATGACTACTTCCCTGCCCTCCTCATCCCAAAGACAAAAAGGCTCACTGAGGTGTTTTGTTTTGTTTTGTTTTCTTTGGTTTGTTTTGAAAGAAAGATGCAGTTAGGAATGAACGTGAGTAGGCAGGAAGACAGGAAGAGAGAGGAGGAAGAGGTATTTATTTATTTGATTTAGTTGTTATCTTGGTGGACAAATTGCTTGACAAAGTTGATGTACTAGGTCACAGTCCAACAAGTTGTGGATGCGAATCTCCAATGTGAGTTTATATTGTCTAAAGAGGAGGTTGTGTCCCTGGTTCTAAACACAGGCGTTTGAGTCATACACATGTGGTTATGATAGAAGCTCTTCCTCTTAGTACTTCTGTGACCCTAAGTGTGTCTTAATCTTTCTGAGCCATACTCTTATTATTAAAAGGATATACTGATGCCAAACAGAATATCTAGAACATATCAATAGGCAGCACATGTTGGCTTCCTTCCCTCCATTTTGTTTTAAGCTCAAGATTATCACTATGTTTTAGCATTTGGGGAATGTTAAAAGAAGGAAAACAGAGCCATGTACATTATACAGCAGATTCAGGGCCATTTTTGTGGTTAAGAATGCTATAGAATGAGTTGTCTGGTGGAGTGGGGTGGGGGAAAGCAGTTTTTTTTCTCTTCTGTGAAATGATTATGCCTTTGTTGTGGTGTATTTGGGGCCTGTAGGTTGAACTCAGGCATGTATCTGAGCTGAGAAGTCTGTGGTCTTCTTGGAGTTCCAGTAAGGTGAGGCATTTGGTGACTATGGGCTGGCATGTAGGGACACAGGAGCAAGAGTCAGACATGCTGCCAAGTCTCAGCGCCTGAGTCTTCACTGTTAACAAGACTTTTGAGCAATTGATATCCTCTCTCCTCTCTTCAGCTACTGAAGAGAAATAAACAGGGAGCCTGGTCAATAAGGGCATGGTACCTGGATTGAATACCTACTGTGTTCCAGGCACAGTACCATCTGCTTTATTTGCATTTCTCCTTTTTGGTCAAGCACTTTTGCTCAAGTGAGCTTCATGAGGAGCAATATTAGGAATCTAATTTAGATGGCAATGAGACACAGGCATTCTCTCACAGAAATTGCATTTCAAAGGTAACCTGACATGTGCCCTGGTGGCTTAGCAGTTCAGTCACCTGGGCATAGTCCACACACATCTTAAGGACCTGGGTTTGCCACCCATGGGCGAGGTGTGAGGGTGCATGGGACAACCAAGACGAACACCTAAATAAAAATAAATAAAATGCTTCTTCCTCACCTCTCTTCCTGCCTGCCTACTAGCCTTCATTCCTGTCTTCCCTTTTCCTTAAAAAAAAGAAATTAAAAAAAACAAACAAATCCTGAAGTGTGAAAAGGAGAACTGGTGTCCAAGAGACTCCCAAGCAAGGTAGGGAGTCAATAAGGATAGTGAGAAGGGGAGGGGCCTGAGGGTACTGGATGCTCCTGGCTATGGTCAGGATTTTGTGTTTGGCCTGCTGGGCTCTGGTAAGACACTGGAGAGTTTGTGGACAGGTGTGAGCCTGCTTGCTTTTGGTAGCCAGGAAAGTGTTGGATTCTGAGGGTACAAATGTCACTCCCCTTTTAATTTTTTGAGAACAGACCAGAGTAAACATGAGGAACAGCCTGCTGATAGAGCTTCTGCTGCTGAGGTGACAGGAATGTGCCTTTGTTACTAGGGAAACCAGCTGGTGACAGTGGTGATGAGGACAGGTGACAGGCTTTGCATTGGTGAGACTCTTCAGATTTCCCCTCCCCAGTGAAATGTATTGCATGAGGTAGCAAGGATTGGGAGGCAGATTGTCCTTCACAGGAAGTTCAGGCCGGTCTACAGACCCTATAGGGAGGACAAAGGTCACTGAGACACTCAGCCTCATTTCCCTAATCTGGGTCTGGAACACGGAAAAATTCTTCTGTTCATGACAGGAGGCCCATGTTCCCCATGACATTCCTGTTTATAATCATACGCAGCCACAGTTCCAGATCATTTGACATTCTTTAAAAGATATTATTATTAATCACTCAGAGTATAATATTTTCCCACAATGAATTAGAGTTCACAAAGAACATAGATGGCATTTATTTAAAGTTTTAGCTGTAGTCCACTGAGCATGGTTTTATTTTTTGCGTGTTTAGATAATTAACCATATGGAGCTAGTTATCACTCTTACATTAATTTTAGTGAAACAAAGGAACAAATGTACACTAAGTATGTATTTAATATCATTTTAATTCTCCTCAGTATCCTTCCTACTTATCAGAATATCTTTCATATATGCTATTTCATAATGGATTATACACCTAATTGATTTATTTATATTATAAAATGTCACACAGCTAAAGTGAAATTCTCTTTCCTGATTAATATTCAGCCAGCTCACTCTCCCCCCAAGGTAAGCACTGTTATCATTTTATCTGTGGTTGGCATGAATTTTACTATGCATATTGAAAGACACATTACATGCATTAGAGACATTGTTCTACTCATCAATTGATGTGTTTTTTAGATCCAAAATTAGAATAACAGAATAATACTGATCTGTTCCTTATGTTTGTCATTCAATAAAATATATGCTTTTAAAATTATTTTCATTAATTTATGATTTAGAAAACAAAAATCGCTCCTTCTGGTGTACAGTGCCGTGAGTCTTGAAAAAGGAACACAATTGCATAACCACCACCACAATCAAGTTATACAATAGTTTTGTCATGCCAAAAAATTCTTCTGTACTCCTTTGTATTCAGCACATTCTCCTCACCCAATCCTGAAAAGGACCTCTTTGTTATTGGATCTCAAAATTTTAATAGCTGTAGATTTCACTTTGTATTTTCATTTTCATTCTGTTCTATGTATTTTTGGTTTTCCTTAAGACTTCCTCTTTGACCTATGAATTATTTAGGTATGTGTTTTATGGTGTCCAGATTCTTGTGAATTTTCCTATCATTTTTCCATTATTGTCAGATAACACATTCTGTTTGATTTCAATTCTCTATATTTGTTTAGTTTTGTTTTATGACACAGGATGTAGTCTTTCTTGCTGAATGTTTCATGTGTATTTGGAAAAAAAGTATGTATTGTGATGGTGTTACGTGAAATGTTTTTTTTTTTTTTTTTTTTTTTTCAGACCCCTGGCTTTGGCTCTCAAACCCGGGCCCATAGGTTTTACATGACCTGCATCTTAGCCACCTGAGCCACAGGGGCATGCCAGATGGAATGTTCTAAAAATATCAGTTAGATTCAGTTGGTTGATAATGTTATGTGCCCTAATGGGTGGTCCCCGATTCTTGATTCTGATGTGAGAAAGAATTCAAACACAAGACAATAGAAGCAAAGTTAAGTAAGAATTTACTTAAGCAATAGGAAAGCACATTTGGGAGTGGTCCAAATGGGAAATTTCAATTACTCCAAGATGGGAGTTTGAAGCACACCGTCCATACTCTTGGGCTAATTCATATCCCCGTCCTTGTCTTCGAGGTCCCATATGGCTGATTGTCTAAAAGTTGCCCCTTTCCGATGTTTTGTATAACTGCCATCAGTTTTAAAGTCTCCCTCCCACTTCCTTGGCCCTGTGCTTTTATGTTGTTACCTTTCCTGTCTCTTGTCCAAAGAGTTCTTTTGCATCAGCATGGCCGCTGCTGTTCAATTACTCATATATGTCCTTTGTCTGCCCACATCTCATGTGTAACTGCTGACCCTAAAAATGGTGGCGTTAAGTTTAATTTTTCCATTATAATTTTAAATATATATATTGGTAGAATATTTGTGTGGATTGAGAACTACTCACTTTTCACAGTACACTTTAAATCAATATTTTACTACTTCATATATATAGAGTATATATTAAAAATATATATAGTATATATATGTGTATATATATATAGAAATCTCTTCTTAATAGATTCCCTGCTCCCTCCACTTTATGCTGTAATTGCCTTATGTATTATATCTACATTGAAATACATTTATATAGATACCTACTATATATACATTGTGGAAAACACCATCAGTCAATGTTATGTTTTACTGTGGTTTTCCACTATTTACCATGCTTTTGGAAACCTATTCAGCTTTATCTCCACACTCACTTCCACCCTAGATCTTCAAGAGTCTCAAGTTGGGATAAGAGGCAGTGGGAATAAAGTTTTTATCATTCATAGTGTTTTAAAATTTGAAATAACATTGTTTAAAAATAACATAGGTTATTATGCAATAACCTGGACAACAGTGAATGCCAGTGCTCAAAGAAATTCGAACATTCAGTGTCTTGGCAGCGGCAGGACACAAAGGGAAAAGTTTTAAAGTAATTTCAAGTTCCACTACTGATTTACTTAACCTCTTCTAACTTTCTATCTTAATCTGAATTTTAAGATTTAAAAGAGAGCATGCCAAGATTACAGGAGATACAAGTAAGCATACCACTTGATTATATTCATTTTGTAAGTATTGCTTTCTACCCTCTGTATTATCTTTCCCAGAGGATATATCTTTTCTGACTGACCCCTTTTTATCTCCCATCTTAAAACCAATTGATTCACATAATTCCTATACCTAAGTCCCTTGACCCTAGTGACAGGATTTCATTTATATCATCATCATCACCATCATTGTCATCACCAAGAGCAGTTGTTGAGTATCTGTGGGGAAGTTTCAGTGACCATTCCCTAAGTGCTGGTGGACCAACATCCCCATAAGAGATTACTGTGTATATGAAATATTTCTCAGACTTCTTTGATGATCACACTGCCTAGTCACCCAGAAACACATTTCCCAGTGGAATGTGAAAATTTCAACATCATAGATGTAGTTTATCTGTTTATACACTATGGTCCCTTGAAGATTCACAAACCATTGTAATAGCTATGAAAATCCTATTCCCCAAAATCAACTTGGGCTCCTTGGGGATGATCCTACCTCTGTTGAGAATGTATGCTATATGGTGATAAAGGTAAATGCTGGAATATCATTTCTGCTCTATCCATCACTTGATCCATAGGAGAAAATCTGTCATGACTAGACACCAGGCCTTGAGGGACCATCCATGGAGCCACCCCAAGTATTGCTATGGAGCAATGCTCAGGTTGCTACTCTTGGTGGGACCTGTGACCTTGCACCTTATGTCTGTCTGGAAGACATCTCCTTTCCCTCTCTGTGCCCATAGAGTTCCTTTTCTCTTCACCAGGTAAAAACAACTCAGTCATTACAATAAGCTTAAGTTTAAAAAGGAAGAAAAAAGGAAGACACATAGACTTTCAACCCTGCGAAGAAAACCACCCCTGAGTCAAGGGAAAGGGCCACCAAGACCGGCTCTCTGCTGCAGGGTAATAAACACAGGGAGAACAGACATTAACCATGTCAGCAGTGTGTATCCTGACACCTTTGCTAGAGCTCTGCCACCAGCAACTAAAGGTGCCCAGGCTGCCAGTTCTCCTCCCTGGCTCTGGCAGTAGGCATGGGGAACAAACCCCTGCCATCCAGCTCTGTCACCTAAATCCATGAAGATAGAGGGCTGTTGTAAGATAATTCCAGCTACTAACAAGAAGAATTTGGTGCCAGGAACCTTGAAACAATCTGCTCCATAAAATAGTAGCTGTCTGTCCTCCCTGGATCAGAGAGCTCAGGTGGTGATGACTTGCCCCCTCAGCCAGGGCCCTTGAACCAGATTACAGGTCAGAATTACCTTGAGTATCCTTTCATGAACTCTCATATGAATTTCCCTTGTTTGTGGAAATAGGACCTCTGAATCAAATTCCATTGAAATCAGTAAGCTGTAATAACACAGGCCTCAGAAAATGGATGTGTCCATTTGGCAATAATAGTATATGCTACTGTCCATTTCTGCTTCATCCCACCAGCATTAGGTATTAACAGCTTTTAATCTTTTTATTACCAATCTTATGTCTTCATTTTACCCAGACCAGCCCTATTGGAAGTGTCATCTCAGAAGGTTTGTCCTTAAACTTACAGATTCACAGTCTCCTCCCCTAGGGTTGCCAGATTTCATAAGTAAACACAGGATGCTCAGTTGAATTTCAGTTTCAGATGCATGGGATGTACTTACAGTAAAAATTATTTGTTTATAGGACATTCAAATTTAAATGGTTTAAATTTTTTGGCTACCCTGCAGATAGAGGGCTCCAGAGGAGAACTGAGGTCCTTCATTTAAAAGTCCCAGCTGAGTCCCCAGGAGATATCAGGACTAATTGTCATTCTTGTGGAGCCTCTAGATAACTGCAGCCCCAGGTGACATACCACAGGGAGCAAGAAACACCCAGATGAGCCCAGTTAACCCACAGAATCCTGAGAGATAATACATGGCTACCGTTTTATTGGTGTTGGCTAAACAGAAATGGGTATCCAAAACATGGGTTTGGTGACTTCTCCCTCTTTTTTTTCTGCAGTGTGATCATTGGATACGATAGGGATGTGCTGATCCTTGAGCCTTGATAGGACTTCCTTAGAATTTTGCTATAGTCTGTGTGTGGGTATAGATTTTGAACATATACTCAATTCCTTCTTGAAAGACTTTCTAAGAGAAGTTTTTGTGACATATGATTTTCATCCTTCTTTTGGAATTTATAAATTTGTTCCAATGCCCTTCCATAAGACAAACCTCCATTGCAGTCATGCTTGTTAAGGAAATGAGAGGGTATTGCTAAAAACTGCTCCCTGAGACATATGGAAAGCCATGTCCTCAGAAGGTTGCTTGTGAGTATGCAATAAGAACAAGGGGTGTTTACTCATTTTGAGAAGTGCTTCTCAAAAAGAGTGTCCAGAAACACTTTACCTGCTACAAGGTTAAGTTTTCCAGGAAGTCACTTTTCTTGAGTACATATAGACAGTACTCCTTCATCTAACAGCAGATAGATACGCATTACGGTTTTTGTCCTTTCCAACTATCCCAATGCAGCAATGCTGGGTAGAAAAATCTGACCAATTCTGGGGGTTCATTAATAGGATGTGTTTGGTCTTGGATGTTTGTCCATATGGAAGAAAATATTGGGAATAGAGAATAAGAAAAACCAATGTACTGTTCAATTGACTAGGGGTCTGACTACTGAATGACTAATATTTAAAGCCTGCCTCCCTGAAATAACTCTGGGATTCTTTCTTTCTTTCTTTCTTTCTTTCTTTCTTTCTTTCTTTCTTTCTTTCTAAGGAAAAGCTCAGGTAGGAATACAGTCAGGCAGGTAGGAAGAGAGAGTAGGAAGAAGCATTTATTTATTTAGTTGTTCATCTTGGCTGTTTTCCACGACCAGGTCCAGA
>RJWH01011722.1:0-11055 GCA_004363575.1 Solenodon paradoxus | reverse complement strand
AATTCCCCAGGCTAGCCGGCCTGTGCGGGTGGTCTCAGCTGTTACTGTTTTTGCCCAGAAGTTCAGGGAAAGATGACGGGATGGGGGTGGGAACTTCAGGGAGACAGGGGAGCTGCACCTGGAAAACCTGGGGAGCGGGGCCTGGCTTGTAAACTGGGGGCAAGATCAAGGAGCAGGTCAGTTCCTTGTCAAAGCCATGGTGCGGTGTCCGAGCATGTCAGTCATTGCACAGAAAGGTGGGCTGAACTCTTTACTTCCAGTAGGGCCTGTTGGGAAAGAGACAGGTCTGAGAGGATTCCCAGAAATCTTGATTTCCCCTCCACTGGAGACGGGGTTTCCTCCGGAGACGGGGCTGGGGATCTTCTAGGTGTCGCCTCTCCACAGGGTCATCCCGCCTCTGATGACATCTGTCTGGTCTGTCAGCACTAAGCTCACACACAGCTTCCTTCACTGCAGTGCTCAGATGAACTGGAGAATAGACAGTGATGGGTCGCTCCATCCCTTCCATCATGAACAGCATCTGCGTCCACTGCTATAGCTCCAGTCGCACCGTCTGGTCCCTGAAGATGCCCACCAAAGGTCCTTAACAGGGATGGTCATCAACATCTTGATACTGTGATACTGTGAGGGTGGGGCCTCTTGGCCAGCTGCCTGGATGGTGCTTCTCAGGTCCCCCTCTGCCCAGGACTGTTCCCCACTCTGAATATTTCCTGCCCCCGAAGATCAAGAGAGCAGACGTACTAATGGGTGATCATCGTGGCCATGTTCACCCTTCACTTTGTTGAGGCCCGAGACAAAAAGGACACACAGTGATCGAGGTCCACATACCATGTCTCTAAATATTAGACAATTAAAATCAAGCTTACCCACCATGGCATAAAATACGCTGACGGATGTAAATTCACGGTGATATGAAAGGTCAGGTCGGAAGTGAGAATTCCTGGATTCCTCACGGCTCTGCTCTGGAGCACAGCTGGGTCCGGACACCACCTGCTCCTTCTCTTTCCCACTGTGGGGCCTGGTCTCACAGTGGGAGGGGTCTGGGGTGCAGATATGCTCACCCTCCAGCCCACACAGTCCAGCTCTGTCCACTTTCTCCGCTCACACAGTCACTGTAAGCAGTCACCCCTTGGGTGGCTGAGTGTGAACAGACAATGATACACATTCTGGGAGGATGGACACAGGGGAGAGGCCTGGGCAGTCGCTGGTAGTGGGCTTAGTGCTGGTTGTCAGGGAATTCTGGGGTCCCAGGATCCCAGAGCATAACCAGAGGGGAGAACTGGTTTCAACTGGGTGTCCCTTTCATCCTATGGACTCCCTGTCCCACGGACAGATATATGGCCAGAGCGAGTCCCCTTAGAGCATGGGACCCAGGCCAGGGGCCTCAGTGGCCCAGTTCTAGGGTATTTCTTATCCTAGGGAGGTGGTCGAATCTTGTACAGCAGAAGTGCTTCGTATCATCTGAGCTGTCATTCAGTTCCTTTTCCTTCTGAGCAGTGACTAAGAACCTTCATTTCGGCTCTTCACCAACCTGACACCCAGTCTTCCAAAGGCAATGTTGGAAATATTTCAGCAATGACCAATCAGAGCAGGGGCCTGCCCGGTGCTGAACAGGGACGCTGGAGGTCCTGAACCGGGCCGGCATTGACCCTGTTGTTGCTGAGTCTTGGGGTCAGACCCCCAAGAAGAGACACTGTGGGCAAAGCTTCGGGGAGGGGGTCATATAGCATCAGTATGGAGCTATTTCAGTATTTTTGCAACAATGTACCAGTTTTTGTACCAGTGATTATCAACTCTATTTTAGTTCATCTCCCTTGGATTTTATTAGGGGCAGCATTGTGTCCAGCAAAATGCCCAGCTTTGCTTGAAGTTTAGAGGTGGCTGATAATAGTTAAGGGCAAGCCCCCGCTCCATGATTCAGACAACTGTAAGGCAGCTAAGGTGTATACTATGAAAGCTGTGGACCTGGGTTTGTTTGAGGCCCAGGTTCAAGACCTGGGTTTGAGACTTAGGGTTGAGGATGGAAACAAATGTGTGTGTGTGTGTGTGTGTGTGTGAGTGCGCGCGCACACACATGCATGCGTATGCATGTGCAAGTCTTTAAAAGGAAGCATTCAGCTGAAAAGAGTCCTCTTTGCCCCTTACCCTTCTTCCTAAATCTATTCTGCCTGGAATGATGACGACTAGAGCTCCAGCAGTCATCTTGTGACCTTGAGGATGGCAGCCCCATGCTAAAGAAAGCAAAGCAGAGTCCGAGACCCTGGTGACTGTCATGGTACCAGCGCCACATTGCCTATGGCCGGGTTCTTTTTCTGAGAGAGAATACATTTCCAGTTCGTGTGAATCTCTGTAGCTGAGGTCTCTGTTATTAGCATCTGAGTTTAACTGCTAACACACTTCCGGTCCACTCTTCAATGCCTGTGTCTCCTCAGGACTGAGGAGGATGCAAATGAGAAAGGAATCATTTGACATGTACCTCCCATGGGCTAGATGTGTTTCGTCAGCTAATCCTTAAAGCCATTCTGGTCACTCGTGCTATTTTCCTCATTTTGACAGGTGAGAAAATTGGTCTGGGAAGTTATGTGGCTTGACTAGTGGCAGGATTGGAGTCAAGCTTGGGTCTTCCAGGCTCTGGAGCCCAGGTCTGTCCCAGACTTCTCAGTCTGTGCAGGCAGGACCGGGGTCCCTTTCCTGCTCATCCTTGCGGGGAGTACCTGGGATGCCCCTGGAGGCACCGTTGACTTGGACTGCAGCCTTGGACTGTGGCCTTTGCGGATCCCACAGCCTCCATTGCTATCCAGGCAGGCAGGTGTATCCATAAAATAGCACGCGTAGGTGTCAGAGAGGAGCCTTTAAAAATCACCTGTCTTGCTTGAGAAATACTGGGTGTTCTCACTCCTATGGGGAATATAAAGAAACAAAGCAAATGAATAGACAAAACAGCAACCAGCCCTTGGACACTGACGAGAGGACTGAGGTTACCAGCAGGGAAGGGGGTGGAGGGTGGGAGTGAAAGGTGGTGGGGTCCGATGCGCTGCGGTTGGAGGGCTTTTGGTAATGTGGGGTGGGCAGGGCTGCTGTCAGCTATTTGACAAATGGTGAACCCAAACATACGGGTTTCTGTTATTTTATGAATCAAAGTTACCTCAAACATTGCAACAAAATCATCTGTTTTTCTCCATCTTGCTCTCTTGAGAAAACCCCAGAAAATCTCCGTAAAGCTATGGGTCAGGGGTGGGGAGGAGCTGTGAGGCAGGTAGCAGGCACCCTTCTGCCCTCTAAATTCAGGGGACAGAAAAATCCTTGGGCAGAGGGAGAGCAGGGAAGAAACCATCTTTGGGGCAGTGGCCTCCGAGGGCCTGGGAAAGTGTCCCTGCTTTGTGGCCTTGGAGGCAGCAGCCGTTCTCTGCTCAGCACCCAGACTGGTGAGGGCAGCGGCATAAGGAGGACCATTTTCAGAGGCAGCTTTATTGTCCCAAAGGTCACTAGTGGATACCGGTGGAGGTTCAGCTCCTTAAGACTGGTTCTCATCCCTTCCTGGCCTTCTCTGCCTAAATCTCTTCCATTCCTAACACACTTTGAAGGGAGGAAGAACTGTCCAGAAACCCCAAGTCCTCACCTTCCTGTTGCTGTCCACAAATGCTGCATTCACTGTTTTTCTCTTCAGGGGCCCGGGCTCCCCTTTCTCCATTTACCCAGGGACTTGCAGAGAAGTACGGTCTCTGACACCCCCAGAGAGAGCCAGCAGTTGACAAAATGGCTTCCTCCAGAGCTGGACACTGACATAGGGCAGGAATGGAGGCTATGGGCTCAGAAGGCCTCCCCCAGGGCTGGGTCTGCCTTCCCAGGCTGCCTCTGACTGCCCCTCCAGGTCCCTGACTCCCTTTGGAAAACGCGACCCACCAGGCCCTCCTGACAAGCCCCCAACGCGCCTCCCCCTTCATAGGCTCCCTGGCGGAGATGGAAAGCAGACCCTCCTGAATGTTTAACTTCAGCGGAGATGATAATAACTTTCCCATGGACGCAACTGTATCCTTTCCCTGTGTTCCTTCGGGGATCCCGAAACTCCATAAGGTTCTCATTTGCAGCTCATTCCTGAGGAGGCCTCATTTCCTCGCCACACACCCCTGATGTGGTCAGGGTCTCCCTCCCACAGCCCTCGCAGGTGGGGGTGGGGGCTTCCCTGAACTTCTCTCTAATGGCTGCCCCTCTTTGCCTGCCCTGGCTTCCCTAGACCCTTCTCTTGGACTCTGCCCTTTCCCTAACCCCTGCCCCACAAAGCCTTGAGCCATTCAGTTTCTGCTCCCTTGGTCAAGGGCTAGGGCTGTTCCCTAGTCAGAAGTGCCCTTTCTAGAAGCTTCTCCCATTTAACCTGGGAGGCAATTTGAATGACTCTGGGGGTCACCATTAGCAGTATAGCCTATGTGAATAGCGCCTCCTGGAGTTAAATGACAGCTCTGCTGGTAGGACCTGGAAGCAGAGTCGTTTCAGAGCTCTTTTCCACTACGACAAGGCCCCAGTGGTTTTGATTTTCACACCCCAACCCCCTCTTGCTAGTCGACCCTGTTCCCCAAACTCTTTCCACCCTACGTCTCTCTTAATTTTGATCTTGCAGGAAGCCCAGAGGAGCTGAGAAGAGGAAAGAAAAGAACCATAGACTCTCAAGTTTGCATAGTATTTCCTTCCTTCCTTCCTTCCTTCCTTCCTTCCTTCCTTCCTTCCTTCCTTCCTTCCTTCCTTCCCTCCCTCCCTCTCACATTCCTGGTATCTCTCAATCTTCAAAACACCCCTGTGGGGGTGTGGGGGTGCCGTTATGCCATTTGACAAAAGAGATGAGAAAAAAAGATCCAGGGAGATGAAATAAGAGTCAGATCAGGATCTTGATCTACCCATGTCTTACCCACTGTTTCAGCATCAGAAGGCAGGGAGGGACCACACTGAGGCATATGGATGGGGCAATCAGGCTTCCTGGGTCCAAGTCTCCTTCTCTGCCATTTGCAAATTATATAATCTTGCGTAAGTGTCTTAACCTTTCTCTGTCTGTTTCCCCACCTGCAAAATGGAGATCGTGATGGGATAGCTATGGGTTAATAAAGAAAAAGCATGAAGAACAGTACCTGGCATGAAGTAAGTACTATTATTACTGGTTGTTATTAGATGTGGGAGAGTCTAATGAAAGGCCAGTGAGAACTTGGCTTTTCCCTGCCTTTCTCTACAACACGCACTTAGAGCTCCTCGAGGACAAGTAAGCCCCATGGATGCTGCTGTTCTTACCGATGCCTTTGGCTGCCACTTCAGGTCTGCCCACCACATCTTGTTTTCCAGGCCTAGTTGTGGTTTTGTGTGCCCCCCCACCCCCTCCCCCATCCCAGTAACTTTCCAGTCCCCGCTTGGCCAACCAGGCTCTGTCTGAGGCCCAAGGATCCAGGGCTGCCTTCTGGGTTGCCTGAGGTCCTGAGTTTCCAAAGAGAAGCAAGAGTGCAGAGTCCTCCGGGGCAGGCTTGCCCTCAAAGCCTGATTCTCTTGGGCGGTCCTTTTGTCTCAGGCTGGACGCAAGATAAATAGATGTGATTAGGAGATCAAAGCACTTTCCACAAGTTTGACCTGAGGGGGCCCTTTGATCTGCCACCATCCCTTCAGCACCCCCCCATCAGGCCCCCCACCAACAGTTCTCTCAACTCAGAAATCTCTCGGCATTCATTCCTGTTCTTCATTCCTGTTCTTATCATGCTACTGCCTGAGCTCCCACGCCAGGCGGCCAGGCCAGGCTAGTAGTGCCTGTTGTTTACTAAATCACCAGCTCCACGCTGAAGCCGGCGCACTGCAGCACATCTGCGAAACCCAAACGATTTCGTTTTGAGCCTCAATTGAAAAACCCAATCTTGATGGGCTTGCAAATAATGGGCGATGAATCAAGCTTGCCTCTGGGGTGTCTAATTAGATGAAGGTCTTGCCCCGTCTCCCAGAACTTGGCCCTGCCAAGAGAGAAATCCTTATGAGTATTCTTTCTTTTTCTTGTGAAAGCAGAGAAATCCCCTTAAGTGCCTACTGTAGGGCAGGAGGCCGTGGAGGGGCGCGGCTGTGGAATTTTCCTTAAAATCTGAGGGTGGTGTCGGTGGATTGTGTTGTAGCTGCTCAGAATGTACCCTCTGCCATTTAAGGGTTCCCCTTCAGGTCATTAAGGCTGCTGCAGCCCAAAGCAGAAGGGAGGTGTGTGCTGAGGTGAGGACTCACTCAGCCTTTGGGGCACTTTCCAGGACAGATCACTATGGCCAGGTTTCCTACCACTGCAGGCCCTGGGGACCTCTGCCGTCCTGCCCCTGGGGCTCTCATCCCATCCTGTCCCTTGCTGGAGAGGCCTGCCCAAACAGTCAGTGATGTATAGGACATCTGGGTACCTGTGAGCAGATCTGAGTACAAGTACTTTATTTGGGAAGGGGTACCCAGAGGCAACAGCAAGGCCATGTGGGAGCGTGACAGGGAAGGGAGGAAAAGCAATAGGGGGGAATCGGTCTCTATCTTGGTAGATCCCCTGGGAATGAGTATAGATTTACTCAAAGGGTGAGGAGGCTGGGGTATTTATCCTCCAAATCCCATTGGACATTAGTTGAGGCCTGTCCTTGGGGGCCCAGTAACTCCTTGGCTATCCCAGACCGCCCTGCAGCCAGAGAAAACCCCCAGGGAAAGTACTAGAGATGCGACATTGCACCAAGGCGTATTAGAATTGCACACACTTCTACAGAAGGTACTAAGTCTATACCACTGTGCTGGAGAGGCCCTGAGCCCATCTATGGGCAAAAAGGATGCCCATGTGGATGGCACCACAGACCGACAAGGCCAAGGCCCACGCTTGGCCTTTCCAGCCTCCGTCTTGCTGCAGTCCACATGACTAGGCTCGGGAGTAAAGGCAGCGATGGAGGAGAAAGGATTGACCTGGACATTTGCTCTGGTGTCAAGTATAGGAGAGGAATTCACAGCGTGGAAACTTTTCTCAGTGTCAAGTGCCCGCCTTCCTTTTTAAAAATTGTGATAAATGGATAACTTAAAATTTATCACTTTAGCCATTTTTAAATGTACCATTCAGTGACATTAAGTACATTCACCATATTGTCTAACCATCACCACTATTTCTAGAACTTTTTACTCTTTCCCGATGTAAACTCCATGCCCACTCCCTCCTTCCCACAGCCCCTAGTAACCTCTAACCCAATTTCTTTTTCTTCCAGCTCCGGAACTTGAATCTGGATCTATGGCCTTCCTGGCCTATGTCTTAGCCACCTGAGGGCACTTCTAATCTAATTATAAGTAATTTTGTTGAAGGAACATGGCATCATAACATTGCGTAGGTGTCAGGTGTGCATCATAGTAAATCCACATCTGTATAGAATACATTCAATTCACCCCCACCAGTCCAACTGCCTACTCTGGGCACTCATGTAAGTGGAATACTATATTTGTCTCTTTATGCCTGACTTCTGTCATTTAGCATAAATATCCTCAAGGTTCATCCACATTGTAGTATGTATCAGAGTTGGATTCCTTTTTGAGACTGGATAATATTCCATTGCATGCAGAGACCACCTTTTGTTTCTGGACCCTGGGGTTGTCGCCACCTTTTGGCTAGTGCACATAAAACTTGCGGGGGTGCCGATGAGTATGACAGTCTGCTTTCAGCTCTTTGGGGCCCTATACTTAGAATGAATTTGCTGGGTCACATGGTGATTCTGTTTAACTTGCTGAGGATCCATTATACTGTTTTCCACAGTGGATGCAACACTTTACATTCCTTCCAGCAATACACGAGAACCTCATTTAAAGACACTTTGGTCTAGCTGTTCATACCAGTTGGTGAGGTGGGGATGAGATGAGGACCAGTCTCCACAGGAAGGGGTTGTGGTTAGCTTATGTTGAGGATACACCCAGACTTACATGGGGAGGCCGGATGGCAGTTAAAAAGGTACCCTTTTGCTCTCCGAGTGTCCAGTTCATTCTATCAAAGCTGTGTCACTTCAGCTTCAGACTTAATGCCTGAGCCACCAAGGTGCATCTGCTATATATATTTCAATAGGTCCCCACCTGCTGCTGCATGACTCCATTAACAATGACAATGCTAGAGAAGAGCCTGGTACTGGGCTAAGCACTTTTCACGGGTTATCCCACAAATCCTCCCAGCAACCCTAGAAGGCAGATCTTATTTTTGTCCCCGTTTCAGTGATTGTAAATTAAGTCACTTGGCTGAGGTCCCATAGATAGTATATTAGTTTCCTGGGGCTACTGTAACAAATCACCACAAGCTGGGTGACTTACAGGAACAGAAATGGATTTTCACAGTTCTGGAGATCAGGAGTTGGAAATCAAGGTGTTGGCAGGGCTGTACCTCCTCTGAAGGGTCTAGAGAGGATCCTTCTCTGGCTCTGCCCACTTCTGGGAGCCCCGCACATCCTTTGGCTTGTGGCTGCATCCCTCCAGTCTCTGTCCTCACCTTCACATGGCTTTCTCTTCATGTGTCTCTCCTCTGTGTATCTCTTACAAGGAACTTATCACAGACCCCAGGTCCACTGGACAATGCAGGAGGATCTCATCTCAAGATCTTTAACTTAAATATATCTGCAAAGATCCTTTTTCCAAACAGGCTTATGTTCCCAGCTTCCAGAGGTTAAGATGTGATCACGGATTTCAGAGGCCTCCATTCAACCCACTACAGATGGGATGAGGGGCACAAGGTGTCTGAACCTAAGAGAGTGTCACAGTTGTGCCAAGAAGAGCTAGACTGGTGGCCACCCTGTTGTGCTGGTTTTACAGGGCAGCCACAAGTTCTTTGACACGCCACCCGCTGAAAGTGGCATCTTTGCCTCTTTATTCAAACCTGAGTGGGTTTGGGACTCACTTGTCACCAAAAGGATGTGCTGAAGTGACACATGGTGAGTCAGAAAAGGCAATGCAGCATCTGCCTTTTTTTGGGAGACATCTGAGAGCCATGTGGGTGTCTGCGACCACCATGCTGGGAGGAAGCTCAGGCCACAGAGAGAGGTCCCATGTAGACATTGTGACCAATAGCTCTAGCTGAGACAGCAAACAGCCAGTATCCCTGCCAGACATGTGAGTGACGAGGTCTACAGATGGTTCGAGCCCTCAGCTGTCCTGTTACTCTCCAGCCATTTGGTCTTCTAAGCTGAGATCCTAGAAATCATGGAGCAGAGACAAATTGTCCCCACTGTCTCCTGGCTGAATCCCTGACCCACAGAGTCTGTGAGGATAATAAATTGGCCATTCTATGCCACTACGTTTTGTGGTGCTTTATCACATAGCAATAGTAACCGGGACATCCCTCCTTGTCCACAGAGAGCCCCAAAGAGGGGGTTAGCAGTTCCTGAGAAATAGGTCTGATTGGCAGAGAGATAAAGAATATATATCCTGTCTGATGTCCCCACCCCCAGCCCGGCCCCAATTCCCAGTGGTTCTGTGATGAGAGATGGGGTGAAGTGAGGTGAGGGGGGAGGGGCACGGAACATGGAAACAGCTCCTCTGAGCATGAGACACTCCCCTCCCCCAAATCCACTGGCAGACAGAGTCGGGTGACCTGAGGTGGCAACCAGTCTTCCCCCCAGCTGTCTTTCCTGCAGCCCCCACCTAGAGCAAGACTGTGGCTACAGCAGAGCCAGCTGCGCACAAAACTCCCCACGTCACTACAGCAGACTGCAGGCCCCTGGCCACCTCCCTCTGCAGGTCTGGGTATCTGACTAGCCACATGGCCCTGGGGCTCAGCCTACCCTATCCTGGGGGGTGGGGGGCTGGCTGCTCCCCCAGTCCTGCCCTTGCCAGAGCCCGGGCTCTGTCTGCAGCCCGGGCTGCCAGTTACTGCACAGGCCCAATCATTTGCTGGATTGGATCTTTGAATTTTGTCACTTGCTATGCAGAGGTTTTCTTTCTGACTAATTTGTTTACCAGGTTTAATTCTTCAATCATGTTTTCATTTTAAGAGATTTCAGGGTAATTATGAACTTTGAATAAATCCATCTGAGGCACCAAAGTGCTCTCAGCTCAGCTCTGCAAGGGCCTGCCTTTCCCCGGCTATATTTGAGATTTGGTGTAAATAGGACCTTTTTTGCCTCCCCCCACCCCCCAGCCCCTGCAATTGAAAACAGCTGGGTCTCTAGGCGCCAAGGTCAGGATTTGAGAAAAAGCCACAACTGAAAACCACACTGGGGTTGGGAGAGATAGAATCAGGCGGGTGTGTAAGTGAGGCGGCAGAACCTGCGAGAATCCAGCCCCTTTCCACCCACCTCGCCTGAGCTGCTCCCCTGGGCCTCTGGCAGACAGGCTCCCCCAGCACTGCCAGCTGAATGTCTGTCGAAATGGGGTACAGGGCACACCTGGGAGCGGACCAGATCCAGATTGCAAAGGCTAGGTTTCTCAGTCCATCCACAAGGCCCCCGAGAAGCGGGGCCATCGGCAAAGTTTCTGAGTCCTCAGGAGTAAACTGGAAGGAGAATAACAATTCCTCTTTCCACTGTGTAGACTTGTCACAAAGGAGCTGATGGAGGAGGAGGCATTTTCTAAGCTGCGTCACACAGCACCGTTGTGAGGTGGTATGGTGTGGAACAAAGTCTCTTGGTCCTATCAGAGGGTCACACTGGCAACCTGGGGAGATGTGACACCCGAACAGCTGACATAAAGTCAGGAAATGTCACCAGGCCCCTAGATGTCTTGTCTCCAACACCGTTTCTCCGCCAGTGCGTCCTGGATGTGCTGGGATGATCTCTATGGGGTCTGTGAGCGTGTGAACTGGGACTCTGAATCCTCTTAAGGCTTCAGCATCTTATCAATGCCACACAGGAGGGCTGCCTGTGTCCCGCATCTTATCAGCATCAACAAATTAGGATTGCTAATTTGCATATCCATATGAACCCACAGCCAGCCAGGTGCGGGGGTGGGTAGTGCTCCATGCCCACTAAGTAACTCTGATCAAAGGTCTTAGACTCAGGAATTTGCATAATCATAGCCAAGTTAGGAGCAGCAAAGCTTGGTGGGGTTGGGGGGGGGCACTCTCCTCAG
>RJWH01011721.1:0-11055 GCA_004363575.1 Solenodon paradoxus | reverse complement strand
GGGTCCCCTCCTGTGGTGGTGGGTCCCCTCAGTGATGGTGTGTCCCCTCCTGTGATAGTAGGTCCCCTCAGTGGTGGTGGGTCCCCTCAGTGGTGGTGGGCCCCCGCTTAGTGATGACACGTGCCCGGCACCTCCTGAGTACAGAAGTCTTTTCTGAGAAGGGTGTGTGTACAGGCTGTCGGCTGCAGGGAGGGCTGGAGCGTTCCTGGGTATCCAGTGTCCCAGAGAGGAGCAGGACGAGGCGCTTGTCTTCAAGGCTGAGAGGCCACCCCACACCACACTGTCCGCCTCGCTTGCACTTCGTCGGCCGTGTGACCACTGCTGACGACCAGGGGTGCAGCTGTGGTGACGTGACACTGTCACGCACGTGGAGCTCAGGCTCCCTGGGTTGACACAGGAGCCAGCGGGCGGTGCCTCTCCTGGAGGCTCCCGGGGGTCCCTTCCGGTCCGAGTCCATCACAGGCCAGGTGGTGGCCTGTCTCCACAGCCAGCGTCTTTCTGACCCTTTCCTGTCGTGACAGTTCTCTGCCCTCTGACGGGAGCTCAGGCCGCAGGTCCCGCTCTTCATCTCTCCGCCTCTGCAGGTTCAGACTGCAGGCTGACATGGGGCCCACATGTGGGGTGACAGGGACACTCGGGGGCCTCAGACAGCTCCCCTCTCTCTGGCCTGGAAGAGAGAAATAAAGGTCTCACTTACTGAAGGCAGCATTTGCGGGACTCTGCTTACTTTACTGACGTGGAAGCTAAATGAGCCGAGTTACGTTACGGAGCCAGAAGCAATCAGTACCGCCTCGGGCCCGGCCTTGGGACAGCGCCTGGCAGCTGTGAGCAGAGCATCCGCAGGATGGGCCAGCCCGGTGGGGCCGTGGCCGTGACGGGAGGAGATGGGCTCCCCAGGACGGATACTCTGGACAGAGCCAGCAGACCCCCGGCCTGGCCTACGAGCGAGTGTCCACTGCTGCACTGCTGAGCCATCCGGGCCCCCGAGGCCCACCTCTCTCTCTCAGGTAGATTTTCTTTGCCTTCAGGGCTATTTTCTCTAGCCCACAGGTTGGGTGGCGCTGATGTCGAAGCGGCCTCGGCTGGCAGGCACGAAACGTCTTTCTGGGTAGTTAAGAGTCTCCAGGGGGCCACCAAGATCTCTGCGGGCTTCGTTCCAGAGTCTCAACTGGACGACGTTCTCCAACTCAGGCACCTGTGGGGCCTCCCTCTTTCCCTCCTCCCTCCTTCCTTCCCGTCCTTCCTCTCAACCATGTCTTTGTCATTTCTGTTCTGACCCCGCTGAGCGGATTCACTGCCTTTGGAATCAAGGCCATGCCCTCTCCCAGGCCCACAGGCCTCACGTCACTTGGACCCTGTACCTGCTTCCCGCGCCATCGCAGTGCTGTCTCCCAAGGCTCAGCCTGCTCTCCCTTGTCCCCCAAATGCTGGCCTCGGTTCTGTGCCTGGAGAGCTCCTCTCTTCCCAGAGCCTGAGCTCAGGGAGGGGGGCCCGGCCCCACCCTGGAGAAGCACTGCTGTCCTTCCCAGCTTCCGCTCTGTGGTGGGGTTGGCTCCTCTGCTTGCCTGCAGTCTGGGCCCCCAGAGGAGCTGCTTGCTCTGTGACACCGGCCCTGCAGAGCCTGGGCTCCCCCTCCGGCACCTGCGGCCCCCCCAGAAGGCCTACGTTTGCACCCCGGCGCCCAGGGAAGTCAAGCGGCACCCAAAGGCCACATGGGTGATGGCAGCGGGACCAGCCCCAGCCACCGCTCACCCGTGAGTGTGCAAGGTCCTCGCCGTCCCTTCCTGAGCCTGCACGCACTGACGGGCCTTGGGTCTGAAACAGTGACTTACATTAGGAAAACTGAAGTTTTAAGAGTCTCATCTTTTCCGGTCCCTGCCCCCCAAGACATTAGCCTGGAAAAATCTGTCTGGGCCTCGTCTGGCTTGAGGGGAATCAGTAACGTGACAGCACCAGTCCCCTTGTCAAAGAGACACTTTATCTGCACGGAGTCCAGGATGTCAAGACTGGGCTGGAGGATCCATTTCAGCCCAGGAAGAGTGTGCACTGATGAAGCTAAAGCCCGCGGCACCTTTTACAAGGAAATCTTTACACAAGGGGACTCTCGGGTGGGTGATGTATTAAGCTCTCCCAAGATGTAAATCACACGATTCTTAAGCGTCCTTCCACAAAGTCAATTACATTACATACACCTCACAGAGGTGAGGGTCCCTTCTTCTCGGAATCGACCCTTTCTCCCCAGCACTTTTGCCAAGCGAGGACCTTTCTGCAGAAGCAGAAGGTTATTTAAAATCCTTCCGCATGGTTCTGTAAATTGGATGAAATGAAAAAAAAATTCAAATAAAAGCACGTGCCTTGTTGATGTTATTGGGAAGAGCAGCAGCACTTTGGCCACTACCATCACGGGAAGCATCGTCTCTGCTCCTGAAATCATCTCTATTAGATTATGTAGATATGATCTATGAAAACACTTCCAAACTTAATCTGTCGAGACTTCAGAGAGCATATAAGCAAATGCTTATATTTGCATTAGAGTCTTGACTTTGAAATCCATTCTCGTAAGTTCCTCTCTGACTTTGAGGGGCCACCTGAGCAGAGGAGGGAGGCAGGAGGGGCACCGATGGCTTTGTAAGGTCGTTTACATCCCTTCTCAAGGTCAAGGCCACCTTGGTCATTAGAGAATTATCACCAGCAGAGGGACAGGTGCCTGTGCTGCAACTGACATCAGCCAGATGACTCCTAGAATGTTTATTAGGTTTTTGTTTTGTCTTGCTTTTACAAAACTTGAAATGATTTTGTGTTTGCTTTTTTTTTCTTGACTCTCTGGCACAGGTGTGTATGCCCATATGTACACACATGCACACACTTTTTGTTTCAGGGAAGGGTGCAGGCAGGAATGAAGGCGAGTAGGCAGGCAGGCAGGAAGAGCAAGGAGGAAGGAGCAATTTACCTTATTTTTATTTAGTTGCTCATCTTGGCTGTCCCCTCCCCCCGGTGCTGGGCTCGTGAGCCTGGGGGTCCTTGGGATGTGCATGGATTATGCTCAGTCGGAGCAGGTGGATCCAACTCCTGTTCCACCAGGGTGACCCTGGCACATGAATATTTGTAAAAAGTCAAGTGTAGAGCAGAAATCAAGGCACGGGGGCTCTGAAGCGCTTCTTTATGATATAAGACATTAATTTGCTGTTGGAGGAATGCGCAGATATTTCTATTTCCGTTTTGCTTTGTTTATTCAATTATTGGATTTAAATAAGACTGGTTTTCTCTACCTGGACTCACCAACCTTCCTATCAAATCATAAATAATTTACATTTTGCAGGCTGTGTGGTCTTTGTCTCGACACGTTAGCTCCACCTCGCAGGGCAGAAGCTGCCAGAGACAAGAGGAGAAGACGAAAGGTGGCAGGGCTGTGTCCCACTCAAACTTCATTTACGGATGCTGAAATAAGCATTTCAGATCACTTTTGGGCATCACAAAACATTGTCTTTTTTATTTTTTTCCAGCCATTTAAAAATTCCGAGTTGGCGCTTAGCCCTCGGGGAGTGCAGGTGGGTGGGCTAGTTTTGACTGCCTGGCAGAGCGGTCCATCTCTGATCCTTATCGTAAGCAGAAGCTAGTGTCTTTTGCTAACATTTGAAGGTTCATGTGGAGCTTTCAAGTAACATTGCTGCAAACTAAAAAAGGAAAAGGATTTTTTGCCAGTGAAGACTGCACACAGGGGAGCTATTCTGACTCAGAAGGGTGTGGAGAAACCCAGCACGCATTTCCCCAAGCCGCCCTCCGTGTCCGGCACTCCCTGGCAAGCGCCCCAGCACCGCAGAGTTACCTGGGGTGGGAGTGGCTGTCAGAGGGAAGGGGGGCTTGCCGAATAATTTGGTAACTCTGAAGACATTTGTGATTGATGTAAGTGATATGAGGAGTGTCTATTTTTTCTTAATTTGACAATGTCATTTTTCTGTATTCTGCTGCCCCTGAGTTGTTCTGGACCTAGAGGCACTCATTCCCAATTCAGCCACTGTGATTGGTTTCCTCTAAGACCTGCTCACTTAACTCCTGTCACTCCTGACAAGTAACTCGCTTGACCTAGGTGAATGTAGGAGGACGTGTGTCAGTGACCTGTGAAAGGAAGTGTTAGTCGTTATACCAGCAATTGCCTTCACTCGAGAGAGGCTGGGTCAAGAACTCAGCCTAGAACACGACCCCGAGAAGACAGCGTTACTCTGAATCCCTGCGGCTTCAAGTCATGTACCACTCTCTGGGGTTCTTTCTGGGGTGACATTAGCCTGCCCACCTGTGACTCTGGGGCGCAATTCAGCTGTAAATCTTTAAGTGCCCTTGACATCTGTCATCTTTTGACTCTAATTAAATTTTGAGTTATCTGTCTTACCTGCAGAGATGTAGTTGAAAATTGTATATCTGCACATTTAATGCAACAGTATTTATAATATGAAGTGTGGGGAAGCCACCTGAAGTTCTATTAATAGCCAAATATTAAAAATTATATTCATGATTTAAGGTTGACTAACTTCTTTTGTGATATGTAAATCTTAAAAAAAATCTTTATTGAAAAAATCAGAAACCTAAATACCATATTGACTGCTCCCAACCCTAGAGACATAAAAGAGAGATATCATGGCAATTTCCTTTTCTGACATGTGAAATCATGGACTGGGCATCAAGTTGTGACCCGTACATGTGTGTAGAGTATTACGTAGCACATGTGTAGGATACGCATGTGCAGTGCACACGTGTGCTGTTATATGTTTAGTGTCTTGTGTATTGTGCGATGTATGTGTGCGTTTAATGCGTATAGTGCGCGCGCGTGTGCGCACAGAAGGTATATTCCCTGTAAGGTTCAAGGCCGTCTTTCACCTCGATCCTGGGTCAGTTGTGAGGCAGTAAAAGCGTGCTTCAGCCCCTATTAATGAAGCATTGGATGCTTTCCGCTATTTCTGCAGCACGCAGAGCAACTGCTGCATATGTTCCATATTTTACCATTAATTTCTGGCGATGCATCAACATGGAGCCCTTTCGACACCTGCCTACTGACGCTGGCAGAGCCCCTGCGGCCGCCCACCTGTGGCCTGGCCCCATCACTGGGGGCCTGGGACAGTCTGGGTGAAGGAACCGAGGGACGTGCTGGGTCTTTTGGGAAATAATCCCTGCTCTCCGAAGGGGTGTTGGGGGGGGTCGCTCCTCGCCCCCCCTCGCTGCTGGTGGACTCCTGCTCGGTGGGTGCTGGAGCCCAGGCAGGCACAGAGCCCGAGGAACGGGGGCTGACACCACAGCCGCCTCTGGATGAGGCTGCACGGGCTGCTTCTGTTCCTTTTCCGTGAAGACTGAACAGGACAGGCGGTCTCATAATACAGTGAGGATGAAATTTTATGTCGATTCCTTTGATGGCCACTCAACTGAACTTAGATTGAATGGGCACAGAAGTCAGGCAAAATTTTTCAAATCTGATTTAGTTATATTTAAATATGATGATAAAGTGATTTTACTGACCCTTATCTGGAGTGTGTCTATATTTGAAAAATAAATTTTGCCTGAAGAAAGAGAAAAGGGGTGAGGAGAGAGAGTGAGGGGAGAGGGGAGAGGAGGGTGGGGGAGAAGGGAGAAGACGGAGGGGAGAGGAGGGGGAGGGAGGAGGAGGGGGAGGAGGGGGAGGGAGGAGGAGACACCCACTAATAAATGGTGTTCAAGAAAAACCTAGTCTCCCTCTGGCCTCCAGCAGCAAATGTCAGACTCAGATCCATTCGAGCATCTCAGTGACCATCGCACTTAATGAATTAGGAAGCTCTTCGGAGAGAGAAAGCATCATCAGGTCACTGACACACTGAACCCTCACGTCTGAACGTTGGGTTTCAGGAGGCTGCAGCAGACCTCTGCAGACCCTTCTGCCGGCAGCCGGTCAGGACGGGCCTGTGCAGTGTGGCGCCTGACTCTCTCGGGGTTTGTCGTGAAGCAGAGAACACTGCGTCTTCTGGGTCTTGTCCTCGTGGGGACCTGTGTCTCAAAACCTGTGCTTCTTGGAAAGAGGCTCTGGGATCTGACTTCAGCCCGGACCCCGCCTCCTCTCTCCCGCAAGTCTGATGCAGTTGGGGTGTCCACACAGGCAGCCAGGAGAGAGGTGGGCAGATGGGGTTGAATTCTGGCCTGGCCACACCTGGCTGGAGTGGGCCTGCAGCAAGTCACTGTCACAGACAGGCTGGCACCTCCTGAGGAAACGGGGCCCTCTTCCTCTGGGGCGCCTCCCCCACGGCCCCCATGGGGCTGTCCCCAGAGGACTGTCTTTGGACCGAGGACTCAGCTGAAGCTGCTGCCGACAGAACCGGTTAGATTCTGAATCCACGTGAAAGACTCACAAGCAGCTAGCAATCTGAACAACTAGAGTAATTAAAATGACACTAATCTTGAACTTGCCTCTTTAGAGAAACATTGAAAACGATCCAATTTAAGTTCCTCCAGTCTCTCAGATTCCATCTCTCTCCTCATTCTCCACCAGACACACACTTCTTCAGAGTGGTCCTCAGCCAGCTCTGCCAGGCAGGACGCAGCACCTCTCTCCAGCCCACGGGATGGCTTTCGCCTCCTGTTCTTCCTCTTTCTCTATGTCTCTTCTCCTCCGGGATGTCCCTTCCTCCTCCCTCCCTTCCTCCTCCCTCCCTTCCTCCTCCCTCCCTTCCTCCTCCCTCCCTTCCTCCTCCCTCCCTCGCTCCATCCCCCTTTCTGTCCCCCTCCCTCTCAGCCCACCTTTCCTCACACAGCTCTTCACAGGAATCTTCTCTGAGCCCTCCCTCTCCCCTGCTCCCTCAGTATCTGGAGCCTTTCTCCCCACGCCCCTCATCACTGGAGTCCAGAAACAGACGCCTTGGGGAGTGGAAGGGAAGGTGGACACCTGGGAGGGGCAGCCCCTCCTTACCGGTGGGGCCTCGGGACATTCCCACGGTGGCCTCCCCTCACTGCCGTGTCCCTAACCAGTAGAGGTCCCTCCCTCAGCTTGTCTCCACAGCCCCTCCCAAGTCGCATGGGCCAGAGGTCCAGACGCAGACACAGAGCGCTGGGAGAGGCAGGGGCAGCTGTGCGATTTGCTGACTTTCCAGACTGGGGATCAGTGCCTGACTGTCCACCTGTGGGTCTGGAAGGCGCCTGTGGGTGGAGGTGCCGGTGGTGGCGCCTTTCTGAGTTTCATTCCTTCTGATCCATAATCTGAGAGTCACCATCTGTCTCTCTTGGGTATTTCTTTGACCAGTGTCTATCTCATGAGCTCCAGGAGGAGGCCTTTCACCCTGGTTCAGTTTATTCCCAGGTTCATGGTGCTCATGCGTGTGGATTTCAATCCCGCCACTTTTCAGAATTCACGTATCGTTTCTAACACCGTTTTCCTTGGCTCTTGTGAATTCCACGTTGGTGAAAGCCTCATCCTCACTTTATATGGCAAAAGTTTCAGAGGGAAGTCTTAAGCATCCCTGGGGACAGATGCCACTGGATTTGGGGGCTGCCTGTGTGTGGCATGTGGAAAGACTCCACCCGACAGGCCTGGGCTTCACAGCCGGTGGAATTGGACCTACTGGAGAGTGATGAGTGGGACGAGAAAGACCTTGCAGGAGACTGAGACCTTGCCCACTGAGTCAACAGACTTAGTGTTTTTCGTTATGGAAACAGTCGTCTTACAGCTGCCCCCTGATGCCATCATCAGAAGGCAGAAGCCAGCACTGCTGCTTGGAACAATCCACAGTCACCAGCACCCTGAGAAATGACTTCCCCAAACTGTCCCGATCTTAACACTTCCCCACCCTGGGGAACCCTATATAAACCTGCTCTTGTTAAAGAAAATTTCCAGTTTCAGTTGGAACACCGCCAGCCTGCACAGATCGCAGCAAATCTCAGTTCCCTTCAGAACTTTGTTTCCTTCTGAGTTGCAGCCAGCTGAAGCCAACAGAAGGGACTTAGCCTGAGCCCGTCTGGTCTGCCCCGAGTCCAGGTAACCCCACACTGTGTGAAATCCCGCGCCATCGCTGCACCTTATTTTTCTCATGTGTTAAGAGGGGCAGACAATAAGGACTGATGTTTTCTAGACCATCACTGACTTGTTCCCACTTAGCCTGGCACCTGGCTCAGAAGATGCACTTCTAAACTATGCCTGGCAAACCTGCATGGATGCTTAATGCGTGTCCAGAAAGATACGGCCTCACTGCCACCCGAATACCATCACCTCTGTCGCTGTAACCACCAGCTGCGATTCCACCTTCAGTTAAACCGAAGTCGGGTTCTCGCCACCTTCCCTCCATCCCCCCGGCCGCCACCTGGGAGTCCTCTTCCTCTCCCTGCGCTATGACAGCGGTAATCCATTCCCTGTCGGACCAGATCTCTAGCAAACGCCATTCATAATCGTCCCTTCTATTGATTCCGGCCAGTGGGTATTGGCAGCTTAAAAAGATTATGTTTTAATTGGGGACCAGATAGATGGCGTTTTAAGGTGTTGAGTTTCGCTTGGTGCCGTGCAATGGATTATTTGAGAGGTTGCTCAACACCAGGAGGACAAAGATTAATGTGTTGTCCTTTTCTCTGGGTGACCCTGGGTGCAAATGTAGCTGGGGCTAAAGTGACTGAAAATCTTTTACGATCACAGGGCTGAAAAGGTTGACTGTGAATTCATTAGTGTTCTCTTTGTCTGGGGCATAAAAACCTACACATTAAAGGACCGAATTGGAAGGCACATTTTCTCCAATATCCCGTGGCTAAAGTGGGGTTCCTGCCTGGATTGGGGGGCAACAATGAGGAGACATAAACTGGGGACTGTCAGAAGTTGCTGTTTTCGTTGCTGGGTTTTTTGGTGTGGTTTTGTTTTGTTTTGTTTTTTACAACAAAGATGGTACTGATCAGAGTACTTAGTAGGGATGGTGGGAGGGTTAGACAGTGTCTTGGCAAAAGATTTTGTGAACTGGGAACTCGAGAATAAAATCCAACAGCTACCCACTGAGGTGTATTTGCCAGGGGCCCAGCCCTGGCCTGGCCTCTTATTATATCATTGTTGGGGTAAATGGCCACCCAGAGGTGATAGGTCACCTTGATGTGGAGACCTGGACGAGGGCATCAACGCCACCATCCTCATCACCCTCTGAGTTCCTCCCCAGGGCTGTGTAACCAAGTATCGCCGATTGGCAGCTTAAACCCACAGCTTGGGAGGATAGAGGCACGAGACCCGAGGGTCTGAAGAGCTTCTTCAGGGAGCTGTGAGGTGTGGCGCTGCCCCACATCTCTCCCCAAGGTTCGGGAGGGTTCTGGCCACCTTCGATGCTACTAGGCTTGCAGACGGCCCTCTGGTTCTCTGTCTTCATGCTCACATAATGTCCTCTGCGTCTGTACCCAAGTTTCCCTTTTTAATGAGGATATCAGTTATCCTGGATTAGGTGACCGATTTACACTGGAGAACCTGCCCAGATCCTACTCAGGTCACATTCTCAGTTATCAGGGGTGAGGACTTCAAGGTATCTTTGTTGGGAGAGACTTCAGAGCGTGCTTCATCACTATCTAGTTGCTAAGAAGTCAATTGGTTGAATCACTGTATCATAGTCATCCAGCTGCTGTGACAAAATAATATCGGCTGAGTGGCCTAAACAGCAACACTGATTTCTCACAGCTCTGTAGGCAGGGAAGGTCAAAATCAAGGTTCTGGTAGATTTAACGCATGGTGAAGGATCTTTTCTGAGCTTGCAGAAGTCTGACTCTGACCTCTTCCTCTTCCTAGAAGGACACTAATCTCATCATGAGGTGTCATTCTCCTGTTCTCATCGAAAACCAACCACTTCCAAACACACTATGTGGAGATTAGGGTGCAATATATGAATTTTGAGGGGATACCAACCTTCAGTCCATAACAATCTCTCCCAAAGATTAGCCTTTACCTTCCTAGAGACCCACTTGTCTCAGGGGACCAAGGTCAACAAGCAGACATAGAGTGTGCAGAAAACCAGGTGACTGTTCACCTTACAGGGTCAGTTTCCAGCCTGTAACCCTGACACAGAGCCATCATCAAGGACGTCCCTTCTTTGGTTGCCACTTGGCCGTTCTCAGCTCTTGTGGGCATCTCTATAGGATGGAGACATCACTTCACTACTATGTCATCTTGAGATGCCGGTAATCTATGAATGTTCTATGATAGTCTCAAAGAGCCAATGTCAAGTGCGAGGTCTCTGAGAATCTGTGGGTGTTCATAAGCTGTAAAGTCATTCCCCTGCATTCTGTTTCCTTCTCCTAAGAGTCTCGCAAGACCTAGACATGCACCTGCTGGTCCTGCCTCTCCAGTTTCCCAAGTTTTCTTGGCATCCTTTGACTCTTACAAGCGCCAGGAGCATTTTGAACTCTCTTCTCATTCAGCACAGGCCCCCAAAGCTTCACACAGCCTATGATTGTCTAACTCCCTGCTTATCAAGAAAGCTTACTGAGTTCAAGGTTGTCTGGGAGTTACACAGTTCCCCAGAACTTTTCTAATTGTTATCAGAGCAAATGGACCATGATGACTTGTTGGGAATGGCTGCCATCTTGTTTTACCTTCCCACCTCTCCGCTGAACCCTCAGGGTTTTCAATGGCCTCTCTGTCCCCTCCATTTGCCCCCATACGACCCTGCTGCAGCCACATGCTACTCGGAGACATTCGTATGAATTCACAAGACTGGCACTTCTGCATCTTTCCAAACATTCACTGGCAATGGTTGCTGCTTTGCCACCGTTCAGTTTCTGTGGTGGGTAGAACTACGCGAAATCAGCAAGGGAGGTGTGGGGAGAGACAACATTTCCCATAATTCAAGCCTTGTGCTTTAAGAAACAGCTAAGCATAACAAGTTATTTATTTATGATTATCTGTAGTCATGGTTTGTTTCTATCCTCTCAGAGTTTATATGACATTTATACAATGTGCATAATATAATTATATATTTACATGAATTTCTCTTGTTTGTATTCATATATTATTGTGAGCACTACAATACGCATCCGATTAATTTAAAAATAACATTCATGGAAATCCTTTTGCAACAGGAGTCCCTGTTAGAC
>RJWH01011720.1:0-11057 GCA_004363575.1 Solenodon paradoxus | reverse complement strand
CGCTGGGGTCGAGGGTCGGCGGCTGGAGGGTAGGTCAGGGGCTCCTGGATGCAAGCTGGTTCCCGCCCGGAGCTGGGCTCGCAGCAGCTCCCGCGGACCACCCCCTTATCCTTCCCACTCAGGCTGCGACTCCGAAGGTTCCGTTCCGCGGAGGGGGCGGGGACAGGGGCGGGGCTGCGAGTGGGCCGCCGCGAGCGGGTGGGGTCTGCCAGCCCCCGGGCTGCCGCACGACCTCGAAGACCGACAGGCCCCGCGGGGGCATCGTCGCCCTGCTCCCGGACCCACGAGCGTCGGGGCCGCCCTCGCGCCGGCCCAAGTCTCCGCCTCTGCACCCCCAGCCCTGCGAAACGCTCCTTGGCTTGTTTAGCAATCATACTTTGGTTTTATTAAAGTCCCCATCTCCTTCCGCCAGGCCCCTGGCGAGAACTGGCTGAGGCTGAGTGTTTTGGGAACTAGCCGCGCTTGCTGCCGTAACCCCGACGTCCCACGTCCACGTAGCTGCTCGGGCGCCGCGGGCCCGAAGCATCGTGGAAATGAGGAGCAGGAGCAATTCCGGGGTCCGCTTGGATGGATACGCGCGCCTGGTGCAGCAAACCATCCTGTGTTACCAGGTAAAGATACCCTTCGCCTCCATTCCCACCTCGTAGTGTTTATGAGTCTGGGCCCGGAGGGCTACTCTCAGAGAATTCTTTGACAGCTGCTTGGGGTCCAAGACAGAGAGATCTCTGCCCCCCACCCCACCCCCACACACACCCCCAAGTTTCCTGGGTACAAAATGTATCTTTTCCCATGGACTGCTCCTGGCTGGGGGAGGAGGTGTGTGGAGGTCGGACAGAGGACTCTGGATGAGGACGGTGAACTCTGAATTGCAAGGACACTAGATAGGAGTAAAGAAGCTCCTGAAGTTTGCATCTCCTTGTCTGAGGCCACTGCTGCTGCTGCTCCCACGAATTACCTTCAGTTACCTAGTCGGAGACCCACCTGTGAGGGCCTTGAGGCTTACTCTGGTTGCTTGTCTATAGCAGAGGAAACTGCAGACCAAAAACGTGATTGCATGTAGTGAGGTCAGAACCACACACGGGTCTTCTGCTCCCAGGTTCAAGGGGACCTGTGGAGTTGCCCGCTGTTGTGCATTACTGGACTCAAGTTACATGTGGGTTCATCATGCAAGACCACTGGACTATTTTTATTCCCAGTGAAAACAGCAGCTATGTTGTGTGCTCTCAGTCAACAGCCACTATTTATAGGCCTTCCATGTCAGAGAAGAAAGTGGCATTCCATGGTTAGAGGCTTGTTCTGCAAGTTGGGAGCCATGCTCATTCCCAAGCCGCTGACCACTTTCCCTTCTTAGCCAGTTTCTCGGCTTTGTTTCCTCATTCAGGAAATATTTATTGTGTACCTACTATGTGTAAGACACTCTATCAAGTGCTGGGCTTCCAAAGACGAATAAATGCTTGTAGTGCAGGAAGATTTATGCATAGGGCAAAGGTCCAGAGTCACTTGTCTGAAACCCTTGGGGCCAGATGGGGTTTTCAAGTCAAAAATGTTTAGATTTCAGAAAGGTAATATGAATATGTATTTTATGATAACTGCACTGGAGTCTGGACAGCACCCCTTGTCAAGCATATTATATTCACATCAGAATATGAATATTTACAGAGGAGGAAAAGTAAAAACTGAAACCAGTTTCCGTCGTCATTTACCTTCAAATGAGCTTACTGCAGACTTCAACACTTTAAATTTTCAGAGTTTATTGTCCTTTGAAATTGCACACGAAGAGTTGTGGTCCTTATCTGGGGAGCTTACCCCAGTTTGTGGACCAAGGGAGGAGTCTTGGAAGGGATGATGTTTAAGTTAAGAACTGAAGTATTCCAGGCATGTGGAAGTTCTTTTGTGCCTTCCTCTTTGGAATATATTACAATTACATTTACGAAACATTTTAAAATTCCAGTGGGAAGACCTCTCCTTTCATTACAGTGATGGAAGGGGCTGTAAGGAGAATTGATGAAGCTCGGGTCTTGTGTTACCCCCAAGTTTGAGTCCCTGGCTCTGCCTAGAATGACAGAGGGACAACAAGAAGTTATTCAACTTCTCTCTCTTTCTGCCCTCATTTGTAAAATGGGGAGAATAACGTTGCCTGCACTGAGGTATTGTGAATTATAAAATAGTTCCCATTATATCACCAGGTACCCAGTAGGCAATCAGTAAACAGTGAGTGCTGTATTGGCGGAATTCTGGCTTCTAGAGAGTCCGCACATCCTCACTCACCACACCGGCCCATGATGCTCCCTTTCCTGAAATCCTTGATACAGCTAATAATGGTTTTCTGGCCTTTGAACATTGTTCTGTCTCCCATCGATGCAGTGAGATCCTCAAGCACAGAGACTTTACTTACCAGTTTTGTTCCTTTTGCATCAAGCAGTGCACCAGGCATGAACAGTACCCTTCAGCTCTTATTGATAGAATATTTCCTGTAAACCCTGAGCCATCGTAAAGATCAGCTATTGATCCAGGAACAAAAGAACAGTCTTCTCATTAAAGCAAATCTGCAGCGTTGGACTTTTGTCTCCAAAGATTTAATGATTAAAATAAGTTGTCCAAGCTTTTAGTTATATTTATTTTGGGGGTAGTTGGTGAGAAATCCTCATGTTTGCCTTCTATTTCGCTTTCTGGCTGCAGCATCAAGCTCTTCCGTAAAATGAATGAACAGCTTGGCGTTATGCATATTTTACCTCAATAAAAAGATGAGTGAACTGGACTAGTGGTTTCTAAAGTTCATCCTATACCTTTCCACCTCCTGTAGATACATGTAGATGTTTATGAGACATAGAAAATGTGAGCACACCATAAGAAACAAACCTAATTAAATGTGTATATATAGAAGTCTGTACCCAAACAATAAAAATATTTATTTGTTTCAGTCTTGCAAAATATATTGTTCAAAAATTGATGACAAATTGGAATATAAAGAAAGTCTCAAAAATACCAAAGAGTCAGCTTTATGCACACCATGTGTTTTAGCCCAAAAGCAAGAAAATTAGAGGGCAATAAAAAAGGACTGCTAACGTCTCCTACATATGTTTGGAATATTACTAAGCCTACTTGTAAATATAGCTAAATACATCATATATATAATATATAATAGAGACTCTAAGAAGAAATTATAATGAAAATTATGAAATAGTTAGAATTGAATAATAGCAAAAACATTCCAATTTTAATTTATGGGATAGAGCTCAGGTGCATTTGGAGGAGAACTATATCTATCCTGAAATGTAAAGATGAGAAAAGAAGGAAGATTTTGAAATTAATGAACATACAAGATCGAGAAAAAGACAACAGAATACCCCCAAGAAAATACAAGAAAGGAAATAATATAAATAGGAACAATAGTTAATATAATACAAAACAAATAATAAAGATTGACAAAACCAAAAACCTCCATGTAGAAAAGACTAATAAATAGGTAAACTTCTGTCAGCGTTGATGGGAGCAGAGGAGGAGAACAAATAAATATTACAGAAGAAAAATGAAAAAATACTATGAATAATTTTGAGCAGTAAATCTGAAAATGTAAATGGACAGCTATTTAGATAAATGTTAACTCAAAATAAATCTGGGGTTTGCTCTTGTGGCTCAGGCAACTAAGACAGCTGGGGTGTGGACCTAGCAAAACCCAAGGACCCGAGTTCAAGACTTGGGGCCAGCAATGGAGATGAGGGAACCAAAATAAACAACTAACTAAATAAAAGCCAGCCTTCCTTCCTCCCTTCCTCCCTCCCTTCCTTCCTTTATTTTTTTAAAAAAGAAAAAGACATTAAATCCTAATTAGACCCATAACCATTAAAGAAATTGAATGAGTCTTTGAAAAATCCTAGTTCGAGATGGGTTTACAGACAAGGACCGAGGAGTATTTTGAGGTCTATTTGTTCATTTATCTTTGAAGGTAAGGGGATCTGCCTCTTGTTCTACGTGGGAATGGAAGTACTCAGAGGGTGTTGAGCAGAAGAGTGACATCATCTGAAGTATCTTTGAAAAGAAAATTGCTCCACTGGCTGCGTGGAGTATCTACTCTCAGGGGCCAAGGAGCAAAACAGTTAGGAAGAGTGCATTTGGAGCATGATAGTTCAGACAAGGGTGATTGCATTGGAGGCAGTTAAGAGTGGTGAAATTTGGGGGAAATTTTGAAGATCGAGACAACAGGATATACTGAGGATTGGGTATAAGACATGGGGAAAAAAGAGAAGTGAAGAATGACTCTGTGTTTCTTGGCTTGAGCAACTGGTAGAATGGAATCGCCATTTATGAGATGGGGAAGATGGTAGAGGAGCAAGTCTGGGGAGAAAGATAAGGAGTTTTGTTAAGTTTTAGGTGCCCATTAGGCATCCAAGTAGAAGTGCTAAGTAGGCAGTTGACTATAAGTCTAGAAGTCAGGGACAAGGTCTGGGCTGAAGATAAAAATCCAGGAGTTGCCTGTTTGTATGTGGTGTTTAAAAGGCCATAAGACAGGAGATCATAGGAGTGAGTGTAGGCAGATGATCAATAAGGAGCTTTCCAAAAACGGAGATATCGAGAAGATGAGGACAAATCACCAAGGGAAACTGAGGAGAAGCAGAGTGAGAATTTCTGGAGCAAGTCCTTGAGGGAGTGAGACAAGATGGAGTGTAGCATACATATGATGAGTGACCTCAGAGAGGAACAGAGTTACTTAATCCATCAAAACAAGAGGGAAGGCAAGATACCCGACACCACATTCTTTTTCATTTGTTTCTAATTTCTCAGCAAAACATGAAGCCTGGTCCTTAGCCAAGAGTGACGATGGGAGGAAGTATTGGAGGTTTGAAAAGAACAAGTTCTGTCAGTATAGCTGTGTTTTTCTCCAGTCACATCTAGCCACGCAAGGGCACCGTCAGAGTAGGCAAGCAAATTTAGGTTGAACTGGAGTTGGGCTTTTGCTCAGTGATTACAGTGGAGTGAGAGAAGGGCAAAGGATTAAGAGATAATCCCCATCTTAAATAGTTTCAGATAAAAGATAAAGAGGAATAATGCCCAGTTCCTTTTATATGGCCTGAGATACCATACTCAAACAAGACATAATGAGAAGTAATATTTGTGGAGGAAATTAACTTGTGAATATTGGTACAAAATACCAAGTAAAATGATTCCAGCGATGTATAATAAATACATCATGACCAAGTGGAGGTGATCCCATGAATATAAGAAAATGCACTATAAGAAAATTTATTAATGTAATATGCCACATGAATAAATTAAGAGAAAACATGGTGTGATCATTTGAATAGATGTACAAAAGCATTTGTTACAATTCAGCATCTATAAATGATTTTAAAAAGCACCCCTTAGCAAGCTAAGTATATAAGCGAATTTTATTATTTTGATAAAGGATCATGGTTTTTTTTAAAATATACAAACACCGTAACTAATGTATTAGTGAAAGACTAGAAATAATAGCCTCAAAGTCAGGAACATCAGGGATCCCCACTTTCATCCTTATTTCAGCATAGTAAGTGTGACTTATCTAACAGACATGAAAAAGAAACAAGTATTGAGATGACCGTCATTTGCAGATATACATGCCATAGAAAATCCAAAACTTTTGGAGTTACAAGTCTCAGAGTTTAGAGTAAAGTTGCCATATATAAGATTCATATCCAATGGTCAAGGTCTTTCTTTAAACCAGCCACAAACAAGTTGTAAATGTTAAAATTTCATAAAAGTATTCACAGTAACTGTATGTTTTCCTTGACTAAGTCTCTTAGATATGAATAGAGAAAGTTATAAAGTTCTATAGGGGACATAAAAAAAGACAAAGAGGGGAGATACGCCACGTTCTTGAACGAGAAAGACTCAATATTGTCAAGCTATATGCACCCCAAATTAATCTACAAATTCAACAGAATGCTAGTCAAAATCCAAAAGGGCTTTTCATGAAAAGTGATCCTAAAATTCACATGTCGTCATAATATTGGACCAGGAGTAACCAAGACACAGTTTAATTTGAAGAAGGGAAGGGAGAGTGCCTGGCCAGATTTCAGCACTTTACACCTGTGGTAATTAAATCATGTTTATTGATTCAGTCACATAGTGCAGATGCCTCAACCCAGGACAGCTTGTAGTTGTACATTATTTGTAAACACAGAAGGAAAGAGTAAAAAGCAGTAATTTAGAAAAAGGACAGCGTTTGAAAGTGAAAATCACACACTTGTGGTCTGCTTAGGTAAGCCCGAGACTGCTGCAAGTTAGAGCTTAAGTTTTCAGCATTATTCTCTTAATACCCAAGGTTTGCATATCACATTACACAAAATAATATTTTAAACTATGGAAAAAGAAACTGTTACACAGCCTCTAGTCTCCATGATAGGTGCTATTATTTGAAAACAAGTGCTAGTGTAATTTTCATTTTAAAAAACAACTCCAAGACATTGTCCTTCCCCATTCCCTTTAAAATTTTAAGTAGTAGTTGCTAGAACAAAATTCCAGCATAATAAAGTGAATTAACCAGTTTTTGTAATAAAAGTTTGTTTGCGCTTTCTGTTTCTTGCTTTGCCAACATGGCCGCCGTGGGGAGGAGGGGCAAGGGGTGATAGTGAATAATCCTGTCTCTTAAACAGTTATCCTAGTCTTTGCTGGGTATTTCATTTGAATACTTGAACTATACTTTCCTCCTTTGAAATGAAGCAAGGCAGTGATATATACTTAACCTCTGACCTCTGTCACTGGGAACTTAGAAAGGGGAGCTCAGGGGCAGACTTCACAGAGGAGAGAGGTGTGAAGGTGAGTCATTGCCAGGAGGCCACGATAGCCGAGGGAAGGGTGTGTGCACAGGCCAGAAGTGTAAGAGGAAATAATTGATTGGAGTTCTCTGGAGGCTACGGGAGGGGACCTCAAGGAATTAAACTGGATGTGAGAGGAGGAGCAACACCTGACAAGCCTTGTGTGGCAATCTAAGGAAGTCGGATTCTATCCTGTAGAACTGGAGGATTCTGAGCAGGACAGGGAAGTCTTGAGAGCAAGTCTTTCTATGACCTCCCTTTGTGGAGGATGGGTTTGCAGGAATCAGCACTAGAGGCAGATCCGTAAGGAGCCATTCCAGAGGGAATTTATACTCTGCCATTTTGGATGTGTAGACAATAGCATTCATGTCCGTGTCCTCCAGCTAGAAATTGAATGGCAAATGCTAAATTAAGTAGTTTGATGCTACCATTAAGCATATGTTTTACCTTCATATTGCGTCAATCTTGGATGTCTTTACTGGTATCAAATAAACATTGTTACAGTATCTAGTGCACTGTGGCCGTCTAAACATTTACGGTATTTGTCAGGATTCTTTCAGCTGTGAAGAACCTCCCTACCTCAAATGGCTTTTAAGCACAAAAGAACTTACTGTTTTAATCCTGAGCAGTCTGAGGGATTGCTCTGAATTCAGGCATGGCTGGAACTGGCATTAAATGATCAAGTATTTCTCTTCGATCGCTTGCCCCTGTTTGACTCTGTGCGGACTGTATTCTCTGACAGGCTCATCCCACTTTTGGGTAGAGGTGGTCCCTTTGCAGCTAACTTGCTTTCCCTTAAGCCTTCTCTAAACACCGATACTCTTCCCCTCTTCCCATGAGCTGTGGCTTTTAACCTCTCTGCATATGTTCCCAGTAGTGAATGTCCCTTTTAAAATATGCTGCATGATGTATGTGTGACAGTGACAAAAGATGCCACGTACTCTAGCAGGCTCTCAGTTCTGTGAGACTGTCATCTCCCTCGTTCTGCAAACGCTGATCTCATTAGCACAGCATTAGCTTTTGGCATCACTTCCATGCCATGGGTACATTGCTGTTAAACCTTGTGGTCAGTGCTGTGGGGTTGAAATTTCTTGTGCCTGAATGTTGGGTAAATTGTGGCTGGATCCCAGGATAGCATGTGTATGTGTCTGCGTATGTGTGATCTGGAATGCATGTGTGTGATTTGGAAAAGAGAGAAGAGGTTCTGTTTGGAGATTCCTTGGGGCCCTGGAGGTGGGAGTGCATGTACGGAAGCCAAGTCAACCCAAGTGTGTGAGAGTGATAGCTAAGGGAAATGAATTCAGCAAACATTGATTAAACATGTGAGCCCAGTAAACAAATTCTCAGGACCCTCTCTACTTTGTTTCCATCTGCTGTTCAAGTCCCTAGGCATTCTGCTATTCGTGTGTGCTCAGCACCCACTCTGCAGCCCTTACCTGCCCTCCGCTCACATGCACATACCCTCTAAGGATGTCACCATTTCAACATCTCTCCTATTTCCTGTTGTTAAAATCTGCTCGCTCTGAAGACGACTGTTTACCTGTTGTTTCTTGAGCTTGTATAGTGAAAACTTTGGCTTTTATTTTTTTATTTTTCAAGGAGACAGTGATATTGGTCATATGTGTTTTTAAACCATACACACACACACACACACACACACACACACACACACACACACGCCACCCTCAGGAGTCATATACAATATCTTTTCTGGTCACCCCCCACCACTGGACCCCCCACGCCCTCTGACATGCACTGTACTAACTTCGCCTCGTTCAACTTCATCTCTGTCCCGTGAGGTGACAATTCCCTGTTTCATTAACCTCATCTCTAAGTCTAGCAATAAGCCAATGCCTATGCTTGAAGCAGCTCCCCTATTTGAGCCAATGTTCTACTTTTAAAGAAAAAAATGAGAATCTACCTCTCATTTGAATCATTCCCAAGGTTCATGCTATCCATATCTGACTAGCTTTATTAGAATTTCCTGAAGAACTGAATCGAAAACATGCATAATAATAAAACACATTCTTAAAGGAAAAATTACTTGCATTTCCTACGCATAATGTGTATATATCTATATATATATATATATATATTTAGTTAATATCCATACTTTAAAGTTTCTTTGAAAAGGCATTTCAGACTGTAAATCAGCAAAAATATAGCCTTTATTATCCATTTGTTCATTTATTTATCTAGCACCTAACTAGGCCAGGACCTTGAGTTAGAGTGGTAAACAAAAAAGATAAACTTTGCCCTTAGGAAGCTTACAACATACAAACAATGCTTAAGATTGTGCCAGAAAGATCTCCCATATTCATGGATCAGAAGACTTAATGTGATTGATATGGCAGGACACCCCACCCCATACCCCACAAGCTGATCTTAGCTCACCTCATAGCTGCCATTGATTGAGATCCACCTCAGCCTCCACCTTCATGGTCCCACACCTGGTCACCTCAGAAATAGTTGTTGAGCAGTAGCATGGATCTTCCTACAGAATTTATCACTGATATTAATTTAGTTTTTCAGGTTATTATGCAAAGAGTTTAGTAAAATAAAACAGGTATAGGAGATTATACGAGTGAGTAAAATTCAGGGCTAAAGAAGAAGAAAGACAAAGAACAAAAAATAGAGACGGCGCAGAATTGCCAGGGTTTTATCTCAGAAATATCAGTGGAATAAAATATATCCACTAACAATATTTATACTACAATTCTGAGGGTACCCAGAGTTTGTTTTCTCTAATATCTTATGATGATGGTTATTTTATGCTAACTTGCAGATCCTTCCCCTAATCACATATCTTCATCTGAATTCTTGAAATAATTATATGAGAAAGAAATAATATGAAAGAAATCTGTTCAAAATAGTTGAATAATACTAATACAGGTAGCAATTTTGGGGTACTGATTTGTGCCAGACACAGTCTAAAATACTTCCTGTTAATTAACTCAAATACCTCTCACAAATAGCCCTCTGAGGTTGAGGTGTGTTTTAGTCTTCATGAACAGACACTCTGAAGTAATTTGCTCAAGGTCATAGATCGTGTAGGGCTTTAAACATGGGAGGTTTATTTCCGGAGCCTGTGGTCTTAAACATAATACATTGAACGTTTTGTGTGGGTATAGATATAATTAAACTATGTTTTAAAAAAATTGGAAAGCAGTATATATAGTAAACTGCTTCCTATCTGAAGCCATAAGCTTAACTTGGACAAATCTATCCAGCTTCCTCCTGTTGTATTCAGTTGGCCTATTTGTATTAGGCTTGCACACGTGCCTCAGCTGTGGGGGCCTTTTGTCCTCCCCCACCGCTATTTACATGGCTAATGTAAGACCCCAGGACTCTAAAGGGATGGGCCTGCTGGGTGTCCACAAAGACCTGTGAGCATGCAGTACAACCCATCTCTCTCTAGGGGAATACATTCCAAGACAAAAGTACTGCATCATCCTTAGAAGAAGAGCAGGAGACTGGGGCCCAGAGTGTCTCCAAGTCTGCAGTCTTGTCAGTGTTTATGAATTACATCACAATGGAACCTCCCACATCTTCCAACACAGCTTTTTTTATAAGCTGAAAGAGAGAAATAAGTCTTAGTTTGGGCTACTATAGCAAAGTATCATAAACTGGGGAGCCGAAACTACAGAAATTTATTTCTCACAGGCCTGGAGGCTGGGAAGTCCGAGACTGGGGCTCTAGCAAGGTAGGGTTCTGGAGAGAGTCCTCTTCCAGGTTGCAGGCAACTGACTTCTTGTTTCTTGGAAGAAACAGAGCTAGCTAGCTCTTGGTGTCTTCTTCTAGGGGCACCAATCCCATTCTCGAGAGTTCTACCCTCATGACCCAATCACCTCCCAAAGCCCCACTTCCAGATACCTTCATATTGGGAATTAGATTTCTACCTATGAATTTAGGGAGACACAGACATTCAGTCTGTAACAGTAAGTATTCCTTCGCTGAGTGAAGTAGTGCCCCAATTTGACCTGGTATAGGTATGCAGTTTTGAATGTGGGGATCCCCAGAAACACCCAGAGTCCTTCTCTACAGTGGAATGTGGGGTTCCAACAGTAGCTCTGAGAGGATGAACTGATCCACTTCAACAGTTCTGCCCTTACTAAAGAATGAGAGTGTTGACTTTTGGTTAAGAGGCCAGTGACATTTCATAATCGAAACCACACTTGGTGCTATGTGGAAGCAGTCACCGCTGTGTCATCGGATGTCTGTTTGTCTCAGTGGATTCATGGTTGATAGGTTCACCAGGAAGGG
>RJWH01011719.1:0-11075 GCA_004363575.1 Solenodon paradoxus | reverse complement strand
ATAAATATTGAATGTGATATAACTGAACATTTTTGATAAAGGTAAACAATAATTTCAGTACAGTTTACTTCATAGTTCTATCCTTTCTTATAATGCCACCTTATCACAAATAAAAACTTAAATATCTTAACAAAATATCCAAATGTGTATAATTTCTATTGATTTTACTTTTCTCTCTGTTCTCAATATCATTAAGTATATTTATGTTCATAATATTATATATTTGGTAAATATATTATGTATACCTAATGTAAAGCCTGTTTTCAAATTTAAAATTGGAATCAGTCTTACTGATTTAATTAATAATATATAATTACTTAGGTTCCTAATTTTGTTTGACAATGTTTTTAATTAGAAAAGGAGTCAAGCACATGAGTGCAAAGTGTGTGGAATGGAGGTAAGAACAGGTGAAGGGACTAGGACTGTGTGTGAACTAGTCAGAGATTATTCATCATGAATTCCTGTCTTTCATTTAGTTGGTCTATAAGGATTTACACTTCTCAGGAATCAAATGACATCAAAAATAATTGTCTAGTGAGGAGCTTTGGATATTGATTCCCTAGGGATATAGACTCAGCCTACAGTGACTTCACTTAACAATTCTTACCTAGTCAGGAAGAAATTCACCTGAGGCTCCATTCACACATGATCATTCTTTCCCAGGAGTGCTTTACCTCACTGGGTCTCTGACTTTTCTAAGGTTAGTTCTTCCATTATCAGTGTCCACATGCCATGTCAAGCATCATTCTACAGTGATGACAGTCTGGTAACTTAAAGTCCATTTATTAATGTTTTTGTTGATAAGGACAGGTATTTTACTACAGTTTCATCCAAAGCAAAAATGAGAAGATTATATACATAAACAGGTCAGAATGGAGTACACGAGGGGACTCCAGCTGTACTGTCTCTTTTTTGCTAACTTCCCAGGCACCTTACAAACAATTCTCAATCTCCTGGTCTCCAAATTTCTCCAAAAACCAGAAAAATTGATCATCTGAAGAGAAATCCTTCCTTTTAAAATATGATGACTCATAAAATTTGACAATTACTTGAACCTTGTGGCAGTCATGGGAAAGAGTTATAGTGACATTTACCTTTTATTTTTGGTCCCGGTTCTTGATGAAGTATTTTGTGTTATCCCTTAGCTGGCCAGTGAGTGCACTAGGGAAAAAGTGGAAGAGACTCAGCTAGCTGCCTTCCTAATATTCCTATTATTTGTCAAATTGCCAACTTTTAAAAATAGAATAACAGATAATATACACGGAAATATTTACCTCATTCCAGAATTAACAAACGTGCATATTTTACTAGACCCACTCCATGTCTTTTTCAAGGCAACAAAGTAATATGCTTACAAAAGTCATTCATTTCTACCACCTTCTTTCATGGTCTTCCCTTGCCAGAGACAACTCTATCCTGAATATGAGCATTTCCAATAAGCAAGACTTTATATTGTATGTGTATTGATAGCATATTGTAGGACTCTCCAGGAAAACTATAGTTACAGAAAAGATAGATTGTGAGGAAACAATATAGTCAGATACTGTTAACTACTGAATTGAGAAAAATGTTAATACAAGAAATTACATTAAAAGGCCAATTGTAAATTATATATATAGTTGAGCTCATATGAACTTTTAAATATGCAAAATAATTCTGTGGGATGTGGATTAATATGAATAATAGGAAACATTGAAGCAAATGGTAACAAGTTAATGCAGTGTTTCTCTTGGAAAGAAGAGAAACAAGATTGTTTCTTTTCATGCAAATATGTAGTAGGAGTGCTTTAGATATATCATATTAATATTGCAATAAAAAACAATGGCAAGGGTGAAATGTATGAATTTAATAGTGTGTCCTGAAGGATATCCAAGCCCTTCATTGTTATTTGTGTATTTTTGTTTCACTCCAACGATCCATTAAATTAAGCATATACATTAATGACCAAAAATGTTTAAATATCATCCTATATACATTTGGCAATCATTTTTCTTATATGATTTCATTATTTTGTTAAATATGTAATTTGATTCTCTTAATTTTGATTGCTATATGTGTCATAAAATGTTCATGCCAGATAAATTATACAATTGATATTTAATTTATTTCTTTATGACATAGTGATCAGCTGGAGTTTTAACACATATCCTCTTCCCTCAAATTTGCAGTTACTATTCTTGGATAGTGTCTCTGTTGTCTTTCTTGTTCCACATTCAATGTTTCCTCCTGAGAGTTAAATATATCAGACATCATAGTTCAGGATTAAAAAAACAGGAAACATCAACATCACAGTGCCCTATGACGAGAACTTCTTGGATGATTTTTCTGCATTCATTTCTCATCTCAATATTTTGAGAATAGTTGCCATTATACATGTGGACACAGACTTCTCAAACATTGAAAAATTTTTCCCTTGAAAACAAAATGCTGGTCTTGAATAAGTTAATAAGTTTTTGAGTCAAAATAGTAAGTAAAAGTTGTCAGTATCACATCTGTTCCTGAAGTAGATGGAATATCATGTTCTCACAGGCTCACATGTTAGGATTATTTTATAATTATTATGTTAAGTATATAAAATTTTGTAAGGTTCTATAGTCCAAAGATCAACATTGGGCCCACTTTCATCTGTTACATTAAGACCCTGTGCTGTTAATTCTTTATCTTACTGAGGATTTGTTTAAAAAATAAGTGATTATGCCCCTCTTCATCTTAGGGGAGAAATTAGAACATAGAGAAGCTCACTGACTTAGTTTCCAGGCTCAGCCTAGAATATATTGAAGTTGACTGGCATTTCCATTTGAGGGTCCTATGAGCTTCAAGTTCATAACCAACATTTGATGATCATTACACAAGTGCATCTTTTATACTTGAATGGATCTATGCATCTGCGATGCAATTTTTCATGGGCAGAGGTGGACATCATTGAGGGAAGTAAAATAGTTGGGTCATTGTACAGGCTAAGATATTGCAATTTAAAAGGGAAATCATGAAACATGAATGATGATTTTTGAATGGCAATCCTGGGGTAACCAAAGGAATTAAGAGAATTGGTCAACAGATATCATTGGACAGCCAGATGATCTGAACATACATCTAGTGTTTTCTCTGTAACAACCCTGTACTTTGTTTCCATGATGTAACATGTCCTGGGTGTGTTTCACAAGTATAAATGAACAAATAGTATGATCTAACACATTTGGAACTTGTAATGATTTCAGAAGATTCTGAGGTATGCCAAATTTGGGGAACAATCTCTACAAGAGTCATTGAATAACTTTATTCTTATCTTTCTATTTCTTTCTGGTAAGAATTGTTCCTAAATAAGTGGCATATCTTATTTTAGTTTCAAGATGTGACTCAAAGCATGAAACATACTTGGAAACAAATAAGAATAAGAACAAAAAACAAGAACCGAGATAGAGTGAAGAGGTATGAGATATTCTAATGGAGATAAAGCAAGCATGTGGAAAGATTTTATTATTTATATGAATTCAAAACATACACGGAACATTATTCCTTTTGTTAGGCACTCATTCTCAAACTTTACATAAATCGTATTCTCCTGAAAGATTTTTCGGAAGATAGATTACTGATATTCACCACCAATGTTAGAGAGTTAAGTGTGAAATAGCATCTTTATTCATTTCCAAGAAGCTCCTATGTGATGCTGTTGCTCTCAAACAATGCAACATTCAATTTATTTTTTAGCCTCACTTTTCCATCAGGTTCATCAACTACATGAAACACAGGCATTAAACAGATGTTCCAGTATTTTTTCTAATGCGACTGACAGATGGTCAAGAGCCACAACCTTTACTCTTCTTTTTGTTCCTGTCCATGTACCTGATCACTATACTGAGGAATCTGCTCATCATCCCAGCTGTCATCTATGGCTCTTACCTCCATAGCCCTATGTAGTTCTTCCTCTCCAATCTCTCCTTTATGGATATCTGTATGAGTACAACCACCATCCCTAAGATGCTCATGAATAACAGAACTCAAAATCAGAGTATCACATTAGCAGGTTACCTCACACAGACTTTCTTTTCTCTTTTTTGTTGGTTTGGAAAATTGTCTCCTTTCAGCAATGGCTTATGACTGCTATGTGGCCATTTGCCACCCTTTGAGGTACACGATTATCAAAAACCGCAAACTCTGTATCCTCCTGTTTTTACTCTCTCTGTTCCTGAGACTAGTGAATGCCCTGATCCAGTCTGATGTTGTTGCGACTGTCCTTATGCACAGACAGGGAAATCCTCTACTTTTTTTGTGAACTCGCTCAGGCCATTAAGCTTGCATGTTCTGACACCCTCATCAATAACATCATGGTATATGTTACTGCTGTCATATGAGCAGGTGTTCCTTTTTCTGATATAGTTTTCTCTTATATACAAATTGTCTCTTCTCTTATGAAAATGTTATCAGTGGAGAGAAAGTTTAAACTTTCTCCACCTGTGGGTCTCACCTGTCAGTTGTTTCCTAATTTTAGGTTTTGGAGTGTACATTAGTTATTCTGTAACTGACTCATCCAAGATTGCCGTGGCCTCAGTGACATATGTCATTGTTCCTCAAATGCTGAACCCCTTTATCTATAGCCTGAGGAACAAGGACATGAAGGGAGCTCTGTGGAAACTCATCAGTAAAATACCTTGTCTTCCATGATTGTGCCTCCCAGCTTGGACTTGGGTTTCTGGAGAACGGAAAAGATGATAGGACTATTGTGACCTACAAAGACTGATTCTTCTGTCACCATGTTATAAAATGGCAAGTCAACGTCATGGCCTACTTTATTTTCGCTTAGCATTGAAATATGACTTTGCATTTGTCTTTGAGATGATATATATTAAATCTGTATATTATGTTCTATGCTACTTTCCAAACAAAACCTGAGACAATTGTTCTAGGCCTTAATTTCATTTAGCATATCTCTATCAGAAGCAGCAAATGTTCAGAATGTAAATAGGACTGGGAATGTATTGAAGTAAGGTTGTGGTTGTATCTAGGATGTCTACTTGACTCCACAGTAGAACCATGCCAATTATACCCATGAGTTTGTCCTATAGTGGTACAAGTGAATTAATCTGGTTAATAATCAGTTAGATTTATCAGTGCTAAAGCAATTTCTTCTAACATTAACAGCTACCATAATGTTTCACTACACATATAATTTGCATAATTAGATTATCACTATGGTTTGATACAGCAGAGTATATTTTAATTTCATAAGTGAGAAAAAATTTGGTTATCTTAAGACAAAGATTATCTAATCCTAAAATGCCCTAATAATAGTGCTATCTTTCATTAATAGGAAGGTAGGGTGGCGCTTGTATATGTGTGTGTGTGTGTGTGTGTGTGTGTGTGTGTGTGTGTGTGTATAAATAAAAAGGAATTCAAGCTTATTCAGATATCCTTGTCAATTCTGTCCTAGGACTGGTTCTCTTCAAGGACACCAGGTGATTTTGCCATCCTAACTATACATGATGCCCAGATAACAAAAACTGACTGTTCTTCCTTCCGATTATTATAAAAATTTTCAGTGTCATTGTAACATAGCTTTGCAATGACATTAATAGCTGTCCTCATAATGAGTTGTTTACATCCTATTTCCCCTAGCATTTTAATGTTCTATAATAAATGTTCAATGTTACATACTTGGTATTTGAGATTTTTCAGAGAACCAGAATGCCTGAATTATATCAGTAGACACAAATGGTCCTTTTTGTCTTTTGTAAATCTTCTTCTTCTTCCTAGACCTGCAGCTACGCCAGCAGTCTGGACACTTGTGTTTGGAGACCGTTATCTTTCTTGTTGTAATGTAAGCCCTGACATTTACTTTTCACTAATTTAATTCAATAACCCATCTTTTATTTCAAAGGCATCCTCTACAGACAAATATTCACTTTAAAGGTGGTTATCTCAATGAATATGTTAATAGCCAAATGATAGAAGCCAGGCCAGCACTCTCCACAGAGGCTCTTCATTTTGGAGATACTAGTTGTTTTCAGTAACTGATACTTTGAGTCTCATTTCTTTGTTTCTTCTTACTGCATTTTATAATCTCTGCTTTCCCTATTATTTCATTTATATTTTACACTGCTATACGGTTTTCAGGATATTTAATTTGCACCTCGTACTATGTGCACATCACACCACCCCTGTCACAGGAGTTCCAGTGGCCCTCACCACCATGTGAGCTCTTTCCTTCCCAGTCTCCTTCCTTCTCACAAACCCCTGGAAACCAGTCTTGTGAGCAGTCATTTTATTGTGTTTTGACTTTTATATTTTTTATATTCCACATATGAGTGAAACATGCTGTACTTTAAGGCTTATTTCACTTAGCATAATGACTTAATTCATCCAGATTATGCAACTGCAAAAGGCATGCTTTTCTAATTTTAACAGCTTCAGAGAATTCCATTGCCCACCCTTGTGTTTCAGATTAAACAATAAGGAGCAGCAAAGGTCACTAGAACTCTGGTGGTGTGTGTGGTGTGCAGCACACACTCAAGTGTAATATTGACATCCTAAAATGCATTTTGTGATGTAAACAAAAGAAGTAATCAGAATATTAAAATAAGTGTGATAGTTGCAAATGATAAAAATGAGTAAACCTGCAAAACTCTTAGATTCCATGCTCTACCTCAATAAAGGCAGAATATCAAGCATATGAATTCTCTGTCACTATCTCTATCTCTATAAAGCACACACACATGCCCCCTCACAGTGTGGCCTCAAATGTACAATCTGATTTCCAACATCACTCAGTAGGAAACCTTTCTTTCTTCAAAATTTCCTGATAGTTATTTCTGAAAAACATCTGATGGTTATAGGAACCACATGGACTGGCCCAGACACAACATCAATTATTGATAGACTGAGCCTGGCACAGATACTCATCCTAGGATTCAGCTTAGGAAACTCTTGTAAGTTGTTGCTTCATTCTTTATTTTTAAATCTCCATATATTTTATCTTTTATTCCATTCTTTTTATAAAAAGGTGTGCTACAAACCACCTAATCAATACAATGCTTTATTCTTCAGGCAGTTGGGGGAAGTGAATGATTCATCCACATAATAGCCACAATGCCTTGAGATCTAAACACAATCTCTGATGATGAGTATTGTGTCATTTGCAAGATATGAGGCCTGAGATTAGTGAACTTTCATGATAAGGGAATACACTTGAATTTTTATTCAGTGGAAGTTTTCAAAAGGCAATTGATGAAAGCTGATGGATGATCCAGGGTGCCTAGTTCTCCATTACCTAGAGGTCACATCAGATGGTAGTAAACTGTCAGCTTGAAAATCTTGCTTGCTGACTTCAAATCTTTTCACTACCAAGGTGCATATCTGCATGCCACATACCAAAATATCTACATATCTAAAGCTTATTTCATTTTATGTCTACCTTTACATGCAGTCTTAAGTAAAACAAAGGTTGGTAGATTTACCTATTTCATAGTTATGGTAAAAGAATAAGAGTTATTAGAATAAGCAAAATGCTGATATATGTGTTTTCTAATAGAGCTATATGGGTATTAGCAGAAATAGCAGTGATACAAGTTATCATAATCATTGTATTTATAGGGTCAAACTTAATTATTGTGTGCTTCTTAGATACTGTATGTTTTACACTAAAATTGTTGGCAACCTTGTGTCAAGCATTATTTTTCTAACACCATGAGCACACATCATGTTTCTGTCACATTCTGGTAATTTTTGCAATATTTCCATTATTATAATTTCATCACTTATGGTGATCAATGCTGATCAATGTTACTACTGTCCTTGTTATGTGGTGTCATGAACCCACCATATATAATGTTGAAAATAATAATTACGTGTGTGTTTTGAAGGCTGAGCCAATGGATTTTTCCCTGTCTCTTCCCCTCTCCTAAAGACTTCCTGTTTCTTCAGTAAAACAATATAAAAGTTAAGACCATTAATAACGCTTCAATGGACAAAGTTTATATTTTCAAAAGAGGGGGCACTTTCATATTTCTATTTTAATTTGAAATGGGATATGATTAAGTAAAGCGAAGAATGATAAAATCTGAGATATTCTGAAGTCTAGGCTACTTGTTCCATACACTTACTCTAGTTATGAATATAAAAATGTCCTTGAAGGAAATTAAAAGTATTATTCCAGTGAAAAGATTCATGATAGAAAAGTGAAGCAGATTTATTCCTGATATAAAGAAATACTTAGAGGTCTGAATAGAACATCAAGCCAGTCAAATATTCCTTAATCCAAAATCTAATTCAGAGAAAGACTCCAGCTATCTTAAATTATATTAGAACTGAGGGAGGTCAGGAGGCTGCAGAATAAGTTTCACTGCTATCAGAGTTTAGGTTGTAAGGTTTAAGGGAAGAAGCCATTTCCATCTTATAAAATAGCACAAGAAAGCAGGACGTGCTTATGCAAAAGCTACAGCAAGTTATTCAGAAAATCTAGTCAAGACCATAGATGAAGGTTACACTAAACAACATTGCTTTCAATTAGCAAAAAACAATCTTTTACTAGACGAGAGATGTCTTTTAGAGCACTATTCGCTAGAAAGCAGAAGTGAGTGTCTGGTTTCTGAACTTCAAAAAACAGGTTGACTCTCTTGTAGGGACTAATGAAGCTGACAACCTTAAGTGGATTTCAATGTACATTTCCCATTCCAAAAATCCTGGGGCCATAAGAATCATGCTGAATCTACTATTCCTACGCTCTACAAAATGAGACTGTAAAACCTGGATGACAGCAATATGTTTATAGCAATGTTTACATAATAATTTAAGTCTACTACTGAGACCTAATGATCATTAAAAAGGATTCCTTTCAAATTTTTCCTGATAACTGACAATAAATCTGGTGTCGAAAATCACTGATGTACAAGGTGATGTACAAGGAGATTAATATTATCATGTCTAACTTCACAACATTCATTCTGTAGCTCAAGTTCAAGGAGCAATTTCACTTTTAAGTCTTATAATTTAATACATACATTACATAAGACTATAGCTGCCCAAGATAGTGGGGTTTCTGATGGATCTTATTTGTAAAGCTTCTGGAAGCGACCCACCATTCTATATGTCATTAAGAACATTGTGATGGAGCCTCAGCAACACAGTAGTTTGTGATGCTCCCTTTATACCTTACCCCCAAAATCAAACAAACTAATAAAATGCAGAAGAGTGGGACTCATCTGATCATTGCACCAGAGAATCCATGTGATGCTAGCATTGGTATGTATGAAGTTAGGTATTTGGGACTTAGCAATGTCAGAGTAAGGGACCACTGAGCAGCCAGTACAAACTCAGTGTTTGGATAATGAGAACAGAGGCAGCAAAATCACATCGGCATCAAGCAAACCCCTGATCAGTGCAGCAAAGAGCAACTCGTGGCACAGGATTCAAAGGAATAGAGAAATACAACCATCTAGAAACTGAATTTACCCCTTTCATCTCCATTAGCATCAGAGAAGCAAAACCATGGAGTGCAGGGAGTGTTAATGACCTTGATCCAAAGGGACACAGGAGTGGAAAGGATGGTATAAAAGAATCAGGATCCTATCTATCCAACTGTGTTGAATAGACCCCCAATCCTTCCCAGTCCTCAAAAGCACAGCAGTAGAACCAGAGTACTGTGGCTGCACCCAACATAACCCGGTTGCAAGTGGTGAAGCACAGTGCTAGCTAATAAACAAGGGAAGCGGAGACCAAAAACAAAAGCATAAACTTGGGAAAAGAAATTATAAAACTGCTGACTGAAATTAAAGAATGTAAAGCTAATATTCAAAAATAACCAAGTTTAAGAAACCTAAATATGAAGACAGACTAACACAACTCCAACCAGTCTGAAATAAGATATAACATCAAAAAAGAGACTGATGATTTGCCGGAAACCAAATTTAAGGTCACAGAAGAATGAAATCTAATAGAGAATTCAAAATACCTTTCATGATGAAAATATACTTTGAAATATAAAAATATTATGCAATACAAGAAAATGACAGTCTACCAGAAACCAATTTCAAAGACATCGATGATTATTTTTAACAGATTAATAATTTATAGGTACAATTAAAAATTCAGGAAGATTAAAAACCCAGGAAAATTCCAATCAAAGATATCAGAAATACAATTAAGGAACAGAAGACAGAAACTGATGTATTACCTTAAAAACTTAACAGATACAAGAAGTAAAGTATGCATTAAATGAGATCAAGAGTAGAAAAGAAAGCTATGGAAACAGAATTGACTGAATGAAGCAAAGGATCAGTGATCTGGAGGATAAAAATATAGACATGAGCCAAGTAGAAAAAGAGATGGTAAATGTAAAAACAGAAAAGATGCAACACTCCAAGAACATAATCCTTAGGAAAGGTAACAGAAGAAAAATGGGTATTCCAAAAGATAAAGATAAAATGGAGGAAACAGACAACATAGTGAAGGAAATAATTACTGAAAACTTCCAAAACCTCTAGAAGGAAATGAGCATACAAGTCAATGAACCCTAAACAAGACACATAATTCTGAAACTTTAATAAGTCCAAGACAAAGTAAGAATTCTAAAGGTGGCAATGGAAAAATATCAAATAACATATAAATGTACTCCCATCATGCTATCATCAGACTTCTCAGCAGAAATCCTACAGACAAGGAAAGAATGGAATGGTGTTTTCAGACTATTCCAAGATAGAAAGTGCCAGTTAAGAATACTATATCCTTTAAAACTCTCAGATTTGATGGAGAAATAAAGTTTCCCTGAAAAACAAAAACTGAAGGAATGCAGCGCCTCAAGAACTCCTCTATAAGAAATGTTGAGTCTCTCCTATCTAATTAAAGAGAATTAAAGAGAAGCAACTATACAAAAATGAATCAAATAAACGAAGAAGAAACAAAAGTCATAATGGCAGTAGAAAGCCCTCATCAGTAGTCACTCAGTGTAAATGGACTGAATTTATCAATTAATAGGCACAGAAACTATATAAAGAAACCCCAACGTTATGCTGTTTGTTAAGAAAATCACCCAAGATCGAGAGACATACACTTAAGATAAAGGGTTGGAAAAAGTTACTCCAGGA
>RJWH01011718.1:0-11074 GCA_004363575.1 Solenodon paradoxus | reverse complement strand
AATATGGGTAAATGGCAAAACTATCGTATGGAAGGGGAAATAGACATAAGCAAAAGATCATATTTTATGTCCATATATGTGAAGTTCAAAAACAAGCAAAAATACTATAATACCAAATTCTGAACAATAGCCAAATAACAAGAAAGGAGGTTTGATGAGAAAGTATATAGAGGAGGGATAGCTGGGGACTGGAGATTTCTATTTTAGAGCTTATTGCAATTAATGATTCTATTCACTTTGAGATTAATCTGCTCAATCATGGCATGTTTAACTTTTTGATGTATAGCAAAATTAAGTAACACAGCATATTTTAGAAAAAACATTCATCATGATTTTCTGTGAAAAAGAAGAACTGCAATTTGTCATGAATACATTTGTGGTATCAAAATAAAAATAAACATTAAAGGTCAACTGACTGTTATATAGGCTTTAAAGTAAATAAACTACAAATATGTACAAAAATGTGGAATAATTTTATAAAAATAATAATAGATTGAAATAAGTTGAATAAATTATTTGAAATATTTAATATCTTATGATTTCTTCTTCATTATCTGTATAAAGCAGGGAGGAGTTCTTAGAAGCACAGACTTTCAAACTCTCATTCCATGTTTTCACTTCCTTACTAATGTAATAGCAATTGTTGGAATATGTAAACCACTCCTTTGGATATCGACCATAATGATATGCTGAAGACAGAGTATGACCTATTATCAAAAAGCAGTTTGATTTATAAAATAAATATCAACAAATATGTATAGATATAAACATACATATATATTTATGTACCTCACAGGCTAATATTTATAAAACGAACTCATTCACACTCACAGATAGAAATCAACTTCTCATTCTCATTGCTCATACAAAGCAATCACACAAATAAAAAATATTCTCTCTACATGTCCTGAAAGTCAATAAAACCATTTTTTAGTGTAGTGTTATTTATCTCTAATATCATAGCAGTAGGAAATTTCAACATTGACAAAAATAAATGTGATGAATTAATTGAGTATTTCTTCATATTATTTAAGAAGGTAAAATCTATATTCACTATTTATAACATATTGACTAGTTTCACAATTTCTGTCCCCACAAATCTGCTAGTATTTTGGTATATACTGTTTATATAAAATATAAAGTTATCTTAATATCAGAGTTTTGAAAAGCATTATGTACCTGTCTGGATCCGTAATGTAGAAGAATTGTTCTGCTGCACTATTTCTGCATCTAAACATTATACAAATTAAAATTGACCTAAATAAATCGTAATCACAAAAATTAATTCAAAGTGGATTCAACACATGGGTATAAATTCTGAAATCATAATATTAAAAGAAAACATAGACAAAACACTTCTTGACACTGACCTAAGAAAATTCTTCAGGAACTTGACTCCAATGTCAGGGAAATAAAATGAACAATAATCCAATGGCATTACATCAAACTATAAATCATCTGCATAGAAGAAATGCTCATCAAAACAAAAAGACATCATAATGTATAGGAGATATTTGTACATCATACCTCCAAATTATATAAAGAACTCAAACATTCAGCAACAGAAAAAAAACAATTGGGTTAAAAAATTGGTATATCTTAAAAAAATTATTTGCTATTTATAGTGTTTACATCGCTACCTGACTTTTCAGACAGTAAAATCACACCTGTCTGATCACCAGAATCTAGCATCCTTTACTACTACTACCTGTTCCTTTCTTCCTTCCCTCTGTTCTTCCCATCTACCTCATAGCCATAGTCTTGTATCCTGGGAATTTTGTGAGATATGCTTGTTTGTCCGTTCTTTCTTTATATTCTACATGAGTGAAACTATCTGATACTTCTCTTTCTCTTTCTGACTTATTTTGCTAGCAATAAGCACCTCGGATTCCATCCGGGTTGTTGCAAAGGGTATGACTGTATTTTTTAATAGCTACATTGCATTGTATTGAAAATATATGTACATACGTATGTAGATACCATAGCTTTTTCATCCAGTCATGTTTTGATAGGAATTTAGGTTGTTTACATTGGCTGTTGTGAGCTGTGCTGCTATGAATACAGAGGTGAAAAGATATATTTTTTCCAATTAGTGTATTTTTGTGTTTTCTGGGTATATGACGGAAGTGGGATTGCTGAGTGGAATAGTAGATCCTTTTGTTTTTCTGAGGAATCTCCATGCTGTTTTTGAAAGAGGGTGCACTAATTTACATTCCCACTGACAGTATAAGGGAGCTCCTTTTTCTATGCACCCTCTGAAAAGTTGTTGCTTCTAGTCTTTTTTTACATTGGTTATTCTCACTGGTGTAAAGTGATATCGCATTATGGTTTATAGTTCCATTTCTTTGATGGCGAATAATTAAGACCCAATTATTTTTTCATGTAACTCAAGAAAGATATGCAGATAGCCAACAGGCACATGAAAAGATGTCCTCCCTCTCTTGTTATTAGGGAAATGCAAATGATAACAGCAATGAGGTATCACCTCACACCTATGAGATTGACTATTATCCAAAAGACTGGAAACAACAAGGTTGGTGAGTATGTGGGAATAAAGGAACACTTATACATGGTTGGTGGACATATATAATAGCGCAACCATTATGGAAAGCAGTATGGTAATTCCTCAAAAAATAAAGAATGAAGTACCATATGATCCGGTAAACCCATTACTGGCTATTTACCCTAAAAACACAAAATCACTAATTCAGAGAAATATATGTGACCTTATGTTCATTAAAGCATCATTTACTATAATAAAGAACTGGAAATAATCATGTCAAAAAAGGTGAAATCCTACCATTTGCAGTAACAGAGATGTGCGATGGGAGAATTATGTTTAGTGAGATAAACGAGGAGAAACACAGACCTCACATCACTTCACTAATATGTGGTAATAGAGAAATCAAGCAAATAAATGAACTAATAAAACACAATTGACTTTTAATTGATAAAATCAAGCTTGTGGTTGTGGAAAGGGAAGGAGGAGAGGGCAGGCAAATTTGTAGAGGAGAGATATTACATGGTAAAGGAAGAACTGAAATGGTAGTGACCAAATGAATGTATTACATACAGGTACTGTTTTACAGTGATGTATACCTTAAATCAGTATAATGTTATGAAAAAATTCTTCAATAAAATTAATTTTAAAAACCACAAGAATAATAGTTTTACTATCTTGGACAAAATATTTTTTATTATTTAAAATTTGAGCAACCTGGAATACATAGACTTAACCAGCAAAAATCAATAAAGTGATGAATATTTTGGGGAAAAATATTTCAAAAGCAATAAGAACCAAATTTCACAGGCTCCTACTGTATTTGGTTTAACAGATGTCATGAATTAATTCATTTTTCCATAAGATCTTTCAGTGTCCAAAAGTATGTCTGTCAATTAAGAAATTAAAGATTATATATCGATACATAGTCTTGAAATCATTCGCTCTTCATGATTTTACTAGACTATAAATATACTTTATAAAAAAAGTTCCCTTAAAACCTTTCCAAAATTTACTTATAGGGAATAAGGGTTATTAGTTTCACTACAATGTACATCAAGACAAAGTAGATTATTCCCATTATCCCAGCAATGAGTTTCCCTGGAGGTGATGATACATCTGCAGAGAGAGAAATAGAAACACTGAGAACAGGGTGGTAAAGACAGCTTTTTTAGACAATTTACATATAAGAGAACCCACCATGTACCGAGAATCATATATATATATGTATATATATATATATATATACATATATATATATAAATGTGGTTACCAAACTCATATATACCATTATCTTTCTCTCATAAAATATATCATTGCATTTTCAGTAAAAATAACACACCATGAGTTGTTGGTCGAAGACCATAAATTACATTGGCCGGGTAAATTAGTCTTCAGAGTTCATATTAGAATGCTGTATTGCAACTTTAAAAAAAGATCCTCATAAATGAAAACTATGCAAGCTTGTTCCTACACTTTCCCCACTTTCCCCATGCCTTAGCACTACAATTGCACATACAAGAACAGCTATAGTGTTCATTTATTAAAAATTTTGCCAATTCAAGGGCAGCTCTTGCCATTCCTTTAAAGATCATGAGAAGCATTTGAAGATTTAATCCTATATAGATTATTGGCTTGTTTAGTTGTTAAACAGAGATTTCAGTGTATTTACCTTTAATTTACTTTCCGTCTGAATCCGGATTCATTTCTGAGTAGCTTTCTCTTTGGTTATTCATCTTTGAAGCTGAGTAAGGTCAGGTATTGTGCTCTTAGATAGCTATACTTAATAAATCGTGTATCTGATGACAAGATTCCAAGTATAGTTAATGAAGGTGGATTGTGAAGAGAACTGTAATTGTCACTTTGCAGTTGAAAAGTGTAGAAGTCTGGTGTCAACATCCTTAGTCTTTTAACAAGTATTTTGTGATATAACAAAGTTTTAAAAATGATATTTTACGTTTGATGTAACATTGACTGGGGCAATGAAAAGCAACACATTAAGGAGGAATAAAGAAGTTCATAATAATAAAAATATTATCAATTTAAAGTTAGATTCCACAGAAACTTTGAATACTGTTGCTACCTCTTGGAATTAAAAAGCAGTTATATTAGCACTCATTTTTATGGCATTTTCTAAAGGCATTAATGGTTAAAGATTGAGTGTTCGAAAGTTAGGGAGGTGGTAGTATTATGTATAGCAATATTCTGCAAGAAAGTACACTTATTCAGTGATTCGTATTTATTTATTGAAAGAAAATGTGTTGCAATCAGTTGATATTTTATCCTAAATTATCGTGGAGTTCTGAGACATTGTTAAACATTTAAAGAAATTTTATATGTTGAAAATGTTATGTGAAACTTGTAATATCTAAAACCTAAACAATACTGAAAATAAAGCAACACACATTTTTATATATTCATTTTACTAAAGATAAATAAAAGATGATTTATGGAAGAAAATTATTAGCAAAAATTTTCAGAACAACTATGATTTTCAAAATCAGTGAGGGTAGTGTGAGTTGTGCAAACAAATAATACAAAATTTTAGTCAAGGCCCTCTGTAATCATTGAATTCTAGTATCAATTCTGGTTTTGAAACTCACAATGTGTGATCTTTACCTAATATCTAGTTATGTAACCTGCTAGTCATAAATGCAAAACAATAGTCAATCTGGCATTTGCAAACTCTAAATAATATTTTAATTATTTGAATTATTATTTTGATACAATGGCGTGTTAGTATTTCTGATTCATACCAGATTATTTAACATAATTCATTAGACAGAAGTCTCTTTTTCAGTATGATTTATCCTTTTTTGCAATTTCAGTATGTGTTTTAAAAGGTGTTTTATAGTTTATAATTCAGTTAAAATTATTTTTATGAAAGTTACATCATCTTTATTTTTATGAAAAGTCTAGCAGCTTGTATTTTATCGACAAGTGATTAGGCATTACAATTGACCTTCATGATTGAATGAATCCATCTTAAGACCTATTATTAAAACTGATCTAAATATAAAATTACATCCATAGTGATTATAAAACAAAAATTGATTGTCCATTGTAAAGATGCTTAAGGATTTCACTGAAAATGTTTTAATTTACAAACCCAAATATGCACGTGTGTATGCATTTGATGCATTCTCCACTGGCAAGAATACAGCCACGTGTGTGGTAGAGGGCGGGTGGCAGGGGAGAAGCAGAGGCAATTTTTAAACGTTTGACTTATTAAAAGAAATAGAGAATGAAGATAAAATTTACCTTTGAAATACAAGTCAAATGACATAAACATCAAGCAAATGAAAAACTTAAATCTGCAATAATCTGTTTGCATCAAATGGAATCTTTTCATAGTTCCTCATCTTGAAGTATTATTATTCTTAAGGATATTCACTTCTAATGTAGTCTTTAGGAGACTGAGTTAGACACACTGAAATTTCTGATTATATAAAACAGAATGATAGCTTGGAATTCAAACACAAATAAAAATATTCAATATGACAAAATGAAGAAACAATTTTGAAAATGGAGAGTATTAATTAATGATTCTAACTAAAGAAACTATTAAGGATCTTCTAAAGATAAAAATATAAATGAGAACTTGGTTATGCAGAAAGAAAAGCAGGGTTGAGGAAAATAAATTATGTGGATTAAACCAAGTCAGTATTAAATGAATAAATAATAAGCTTTCAAATTTTAGAGACATGCTTATATTAAAATTTGAGACAGCAAATATGGTATAAGAAAGAAACAAGTATAGGAGATAAAAAGGTTTTTTCATTGTTTGAATGGGGATAAAAGAACTAAATTCTTAGACTTTAACAACATCTTGAACACTAAGAAAAGAATATTTAAAACATTAAATTAATACTTTCTTATAGAGGAAAATTAAAGCAAGAATACTTATTGTAATGATATGGAAACAATAAAACTAGTGTTCAAAGATGGCTGCTTGTCCCAAACTAAGTGATAAAATAATATACATAATCATAGTCTATAAACTTACATATTAAAATTATAAATAAAATATTACATAATTTATATTAAATGCAAATTGAATGACATTTTATTTAAATTTCAATTATGCTTATGTTTAAAATGATTATTTGCCATCTCAATAGACTCTCCTTTAATAAGAGGATAAATAAAAATAAAGGCAAAGTGATGAAAAAACCCTGTATCACAAATCGGTAGAAAACAGCCGTAGTTAGTAAAATGTCATGCTGTAAGGCAAGATTCACTGTTCAAAATGAGGCATGTTTCATAATGATTAATTGATTATCCAACCAATAGCAAAGTTTTATTTTAATCTGTATGTACATGAGTCTCAATATAAATTTGAAAAAAGTGAAGTAAGCAATGAAATAGAAATTTAATTCTCTGTTATCAAGCAAGCAGATAGATCATAGAGTTTTAGATAGATTTAAGCTATCAAATAATATATAAATACACACACCACATGCATATATTGTCCTGGAGAATATCCTTATTTTTGACTTCAGGTGGAAAATTTCCCAAAATACCCTATGTAATCATATTTCCAAGCATACTGATATAAAATACGTAGAGCTGTGGTGTCACTGCAGTAGGCATTAACTAAGTTTAGCAAGCAGGCTTTTAAAATGTGGTTATTCAAATTAAAATTTTAATTAATGAAAAATAGATAAAATGTTAAGATTATTTCTTCAGTCACACTAGCTACATTTAAGCCAAGTTGTAGAACATTTCCAGATTCACAGAAAATTTTCTACAGTTTATCTGAAATGGAAGTCAATAACTAAAAATCTGAAAATGGATGATTTTAAATCAGTAATATATTTCTAACTACATATGAGCCAAAGATGTTCACAATGAATTTTTACAATATTTATATGAATTGCTTTGAAAATATAAAAATGAAAATTCTGTCTCGTAATACATCGATTGCTTTAGATGCATGTATTTTTCAAAAAGCAGAAATCTGAGCATGATTTCACCAGAAGCTAAAAGGAAAAATCTGTATGAAGTGAAATTAAGCAAATACGAAGTAAAATAAAGAAAACAATTACTACTACAAAGTCATGACTCAGAAAAAAGTTATAGGAGTTAATCTATAAGTCAAATATGTTTACAATGTAGACTTAATAAAACAGAGAACAGATTATTAAAGAAAAAATTGGGGAGACACAAATCTCTTGTCTATATAAAGCATGGGAGCACTGTTATTATCAGATAGATAATAAAGTCTTATTATGAAAACAAGATATAAAAATTTCTATTTAATTACATATTTTAAAATTCATGAAATAGAAAATTCTTAGAAAATGTAAGTGTAGTACTAAAACCAGGCACAACAAACAGAAACCTGAGTAAAATTAACTTGTACTGGAGAGACTGAATTCTTACATAAATCTTTCTACAAAAGATTTCTACAATCTCAGGTGGGATCAGTAGTGAATACTTACACTTGAAAATATATCAGCACTTTTACAAAAGCTCTAGGTAATAAAAGAGAAATTCTTCCTAATATAGCCTTGATAATCGAAACTGTTAATTTCACAGCTACGAATGAAAATTAACTCTGTCCCCTTTGTGAACATGGATGAAGAAAATCATCTTAATCAAAATGTATGTCCTGATTTAAAATAAAGTATGAAACAGAATCACTGGCATTTTATTTCACAAATGCAAGATTGCATTAGCATTGAAAAAAAAAGATAATGTACTTCATAAACATTATTGGAGAAAATATTTAAATTGATGTAAAGTAATATAAATATACAACTTTTGACTATAAAATCTATTAAAATAAGAATAGTGTGGAATTGTTCTAGTATGAGAAAGTTAAGATGAAAATTGAAACATTTCCCCTTAAAGTATGGGTACACATAGACCCTCTACTGTACCCTCTCTTCAATATTGAAAACAAAACTCTAGCCTGTAAGTCAAGAAAAATAAACAGTATTTGCACCTGGAAAAGGGAAATACAATTGAGATTATTTACAAATGGAATAGCTGTTTATATTAAAAGTCCATAAGAACCTGTACTTGAAATAAGAGGATTAATACATAAAATCAGTGAAGGCATCAGCTGTAAGATGATCATACAAACTTTGTATTACTGTTTATAGCAACAAAAATTGCTAAAGGAAATTTAAAAATAAGTTGATATTTACAAAATCAGGATTATTAATATCATATTTTTATGACTTCAGTATAGAAAAATACAAATTATAATAGAAATTAAAGAAACCCTGATGTATGATATAGATGGGTATAAACTATAATATAAAGATGACTAATTTTTCTAAATTTCCTTAAAGATTAAATGCAGTTTCAACATAATCCCAGAAAAGTTGTCTCTTTTAAAATAGCCTGAGGTATAACCACAAAAGATAACATTCATCATTTTAAAGTATATAAAAAAAGATTTTTGTGTAGTCTGCCCCATCACAAATACCAAAATTTAGAAAATTGCTATCACCTCCAAAACAAACACCGAATCTCTTTATTATCATTTCACATTCCCATCTCTCCTCAACCCTTGGCAGCCACTACTCTACTTTCTGACTCTATGAGTTTGCCCCTATATGATATTTCATACTAAAAGATTCACAAAAACCATTTTTTAAAAGGATGACTGTCATGTAATGTTAAGCAAAAGAAGCCAAACACAAAAATTATGACATATATACCTTATAGTGTTTGTATTTCCATTTTTTTTAAAAAGCCATTGCAGAATTAATAATGATTCATTTATACTATAGAGTCAAAATATTTCCAATTCCTGTCATGTACAGTTACTCAACAGAATCCAAAATGCGGTGTCTTAATTCTAAAGCTTATGCTTGCAAGAATACTTTCTTTGAGATTCACAAACAGCTGCTTGGAGAACAGATTCAGACAGGAAAGCACAGCAAGACTTAGTAGATGAATGTTCTTTTATGCTATAATGAAAAAAAAAGCTTAAATCAGTGGTTGCACTGTGTGTGGGCAAACAAGGGTCATTAGTATTTTACATGTAACAGTAACTTATTCTGAAATGATGTTTTTCATAGAATATTAGTAAGAAATAGATAATAGATACCTGCCCATTCATTAATATTAATAGTTCACTAATTTTCAACATCTTTCTCAAATTAAATGTATTAAAGCTATTCTTCAAAATGATTCTTTTTTATATTTTTCTTTTATCTAGAAATGTTTGAAAAGAACTTACCTTAATTTGAAAGTGGAACCATTGTTTGACTTCCATAGGTGATTACACTTTCCAGTCCATAAAGGAAATTTTGATATAAGACTCAGCAATTTCTAACCAAAGTAAAGAATTTTTATGTAAGTAACCATTATGAAAACTGTTATCTTAAAAAATCAAAGTTATCTATTATTTAAGATCCTTAATTTTCAGAACAGAATGAGAGACTTAGATTCTAACTATCACGCAAGGTAGATTAAAGTTGAAAAGAACTTTTTTATATTGCTCACAGTTTTCACCAGTGGTACTACTTTTGAATTAAAAGGAACTATTAAACATTTATAGTTTGTAGCTTCACTCTTACTACTATTTTATAAGGATAATTCTGATTCATGTAATTAGTTATCCATGTTGAAAAATTAACACAGCAAGCCAAGGTACTAAATTTTCAGATAGTGTGACATTTATTAATCCTAGCAATTTTATTAAGTCATTATATTTTTCTAATTTTTTACTCATAGCTTGGAGTTTAGAATGAAATTAAGGGATTTTCATTGAAGAAATAAGTAACATAGAAGTCATAAATTAAGTCTTCTAGGGTGTCACACTATTCTTTAACAAGATAAAACCCAGATTAATCTGTTGCTGTATTTTTGGAACCCAGCAGTGCAAATGAGGTGACTTAGACTCATTTCTCTTGAGTGCACCCACCCAATCACAATCATAAATTTCAATTAAAGAAAAAAAGCAAAGGAAAACACTGAAAGGTAAAGAAAGAAAGGTCAAATGATTTGGCATCGAGGATTAGGGAACACAGAGTTACAGAGAGTCATCCAACAGTGACCTAGGCCTGTTGCTTCCAAGACACTCCTACAGTAGGAGGTGGCTCAGGGAAGCCTTTTGTCCTCTATGTTGAGGAGTCCTGTCCAGCAACAGCAGCAAGCCTCACAAAGGTGACCCATAAGGACACCTGCTGACAAGCAACAGCCACAGGAAAGGAGACTAGAAATGGGGATCCTAGGACCAAATGTCATCTACCCAGGAAGCCTCTTTATTCCTGGAAGCATGAGACTCATGTCCACAATCAGAGACACCAGATGGAATGACTTTACATTGTTATATTCACATAATTTAATAGTGAAAATTAAGAAATATGCAACAATATAAGTCAATGATAAAAATACCTTATGACAGCAGAGAGGTAGAAACAAAATTTATACTATTTTGACCCCATGTACATGAAGTTCAAAAACAAGCCAAAACACCTACAGTAATAAATGTCTGAACAGTTACAAAACAGCAATATAGGAAAAGTGATGAGAACATTTGTACGGGAGAGGCAGCTGAGGACTGAAAACCTCTGTTTCATGAACTGATTTGTAATTACATGGTTTTATTCA
>RJWH01011717.1:0-11059 GCA_004363575.1 Solenodon paradoxus | reverse complement strand
TCTCTCTGTCTCTCCGTCTCTGTCTCTGTCTCTCTCTGTCTCTCTGTCTCTCTCTGTCTCTCTCTCTGTCCCTCTGTCTCTCTCTCTATGTGTCTCTGTCTCTCCGTCTCTGTCTCTGTCTCTCTCCGTCTCTGTCTCTCTCTGTCTCTCTGTCTCTCTGTCTCTCTCTCTGTCTCTCTGTCTCTGTCTGTCTCTCTGTCTCTGTCTCTCTCTGTCTCTGTCTCTGTCTCTCTGTCTCTGTCTCTCTCTCTCTCTCTCTCTGTCTGTCTCTCTGTGTCTCTGTCTATGTCTGTATGTAATTCCAGTTCTGTCCTTCATGGCGCAGCTGGTCCCTTCCCTTCCCCTCACCCCCGGGTGCCCCAGCGGGTCTTACAGTCTAAAAGTTTCTTTCTGTTTGACTTAGTTCATTTGCTTCTACCACACGTGTGTGAAGTTTCATAGCTGAGTGATATTCCGCTGCGTGTCTATCCCACATCTTCTTCGTCCGCTCTTTTTAAACCACTGATATTTAGTGTCTTTTGTGCCCGTGGTAAATTCCGTTTTGGACGTTGGCCTGGTATCTCGTCTGTATTTCACACCACAGCCTCCATCTTATAACTGCCCTTTAAAACTCGCTTGAATTACATTTTGTAACTAGAGGCTCGTTAAGCTTAAGTCACAATTAGGGCTTCTCCGGCTGTGTCCCTGCTCTCTGGGGTCTGCCTTCGCTTCTCCCCCAGGAGACCGGTCGGCTGCCTGGCCGGCCCCTGGGCGGCGCGAGCCCCGTTCTCAGGGGGGCAGGCTCTGTCTCTGGGGAGCTTCATTTGCTCTCACATTTTTTCACCTTATAGTCTCTCTCACATCCTAGGAAGTTTTCTTGAACTTTTCTTAAAGAAACAAAACATTGTAAATATGGCCTCACTTCGCGTGCTCTTCCCCGACTCCCAGAGTACTGGCCCCGTCAAGAAAACCGCGATCCGTCCGACAGCAGAACATCGGCTGCTGAGATAACAGGGGAGCAGAGAGAAAAATGGACACAATCACCGCAAATGAAAAAAACAAACTCCCCAACCCCCCAAAAGTTAATTCAATGTATTACTTACTCAAAATATACAATATTAGCAAATAGACATAGGAGAAAACTGTTCTTAACCTGAGAAGGTGTCGGTGAAAGAGTCACAGTGGTCGTCACACTCGGGTGACAGTGGAGGTCCCTGCCGGGACCAGACGAGGCCGCGCACCTGGGACCCGCCGTCTCACCAAGGCATCGCCACCACCCGTTTGCAAAGGACAAACCTGCCTCAAGGGCTGTGGCTCCTAGGGCGGGAGAGGGGCCTTCAGGGGAAGTGGGGACAGAATGTTCTGTTCCTTTTTCGTCTCCAGCGATTTCTTTTTGAGAAATTGCACGTTGTCTAATATTAATATGGACGCAATTTTTGTTCAGCTAGTGTTTAGCTGCCTGCCTGTTTCCTTCCCTTTGCCTCGACCTTCCGTGTGGTTTATTTCAGGTGCGAATCAGGCGGCTCCGCGAACAGATGTCAGGCTGCTTTATTTTCTTACAGACTGCTGATGCTTATCCTTTAATACAGGAGTTTAATCATGTTTTACTCATCGTGCTACGGTTATAGGAATTATTGAAAAATTACATTTCTCCCTGCTATCTTATTTTGGATTTTCTATTTATTTGGTTTTCTCCTCGGTTTTTTTGTTTTCTTCCTGACTTTTGACGGATATGGTTTTGAAAAAAGAGTCTAGTCTCCTTTTCTCTGCCAGTTCAGAAGCTGAGTCTATATATTATGTTTTCAGCAGCTCTCCCCAACATTGCTGAGCATTACTACTAGGAACACGCTGAGTCTAAAGCTGCTCGGCATTTCTATTCTTCTCCAGACGTGAAACTTTGCACGTCCGCGCTGTCCGTGAACCGTGCCCTGTCTTCTTGTCGATGCTGCTTCTACCTTTCAAAAGACCAAAATTCTCCAGCGACAGCTTATTACAGATGCACAATTTCGTAATTTTTCTTATAATCCACGTCATTTCTCCAAATGCATCTGCCTTTTGGGCTTGATGTAGATCCCTTCATCTTTCTTTTAGCCGAGAGTCTCAGTGTTTGTTCTGATGTTTTGATTGTTTCTGAACGAATCCCGGGGAAATGCTATGAAATAAATAGCTATTGTCTCGTGCTCTCAGACACTGCGGGTCAGGAATCCCACAGAGCACAGCTCCATGCAGCTGGGGTCCCCACTGGAACGACTCCCGCACTCACGCGGTCAGGATCACGGCTGCCGTAACTCGAAGGCTGAGCTCAGGTGGAAATGCTGACCACAGTCCCTCCGCCTGGCCGCTCCGCATGGTCGGGGCTTCCTCACAAGATGGCAGCCTCGAGCCGGCGCTGCCCTGTGGGGACTCGGCACTTATGGGGACCCAGTGCTCCCCCGTGGGGACTCGGCACTTACGGGGACCCAGTGCTCCCCCGTGGGGACTCGGCACTAACGGGGACCCAGTGCTCCACCGCGGTGGCCCGGAGCTCACGGGGACCGTCTGCTGCAGGAGGATGTGGCATCGCCTTTCATAGAGGTCCAGCTCTGGAGGTCACGGCTGTGGTGCCCGTCATCCTCTAGTAAGGAGGCCCGTGCTCGCTCTGGTCCAGCGACAGGGTCATGCTGATGGAGAAGCAGCAAAGAACTGCCTCAGTCTCGCTAGAGAAAAATGTTTCTACTGCGCCCCCAGGCAGAATATGCTCATTTCCTCCCGAGGCTGCCGCACGTGGCTTTGTCTCATCACGATTTCAGCTCGAGGTGGAGCCCGGTGTGAATGGCGCCCAGGTGCTTTCTGGGGTGCGCTGTTGAGAGACCCCGGAGAAGGGCACGTCCCTCCTCCCACAGGCCGCACATGCCGGGCGCGCGGGGCCACGCAGCCACGGGAAACGCTGCCCGGCCGGCCCCACGCGCTCCTGTGAGACGTTCTGCTCTCAGTCTGCTCGCCGCGCCAGCACGAGTCATCCTGTCATTCTCGAGAAATGATGAGCACTTGCAGCTGTGATTTCTTGACCTGCTGCTTTTCCGCAGAAGCTCAGGGCCCCTGAACCTCTGCCGGTTCTCATGGCCCTGTCCCCGTGGGTCCAGTGACGGAGGTCTTTAGAAACACCGTGGGGTTCAAGGCCACGAAAATGCCTCAAATAGGCCCTCTCTACCAGGGCCCCGTGGGGTCACCGTAGGGCAGTGGCCTCCAGGTCCACGGGTCCACGCGACAGCTGGGGCACCTCGGGAGGCTGCGGTTTGAGCTGGTCTTTCAGACCCGTGAGCGACTTCCACGGCCTCACCCAGGATTCCATGGCCTCCGTGTCATGTCCCTCTGCCACATCCCGAAGCAGTGACAGGGTTGATTTCACATGTGTGTCCTCCGAGGGTCATTTTCTGGCAAGGAAGACCCTTCCTCTAATTCCTCTAAGTTTTACTTGAAGTTTGTTTTTCAGTTCATCTATGTCTTGTGGTTTCTTTCTTTCTTCTGTCCTTCTGTGTTTTAAGGGAAGAGCAGGAATGAACCAGCAAGAGGGCAGAGGAAGCAACGTTTCATCCCGTGGCCTCCACCCGCCGTCCTGGTCCTCGGGGTGAGGGTGGACTGAGCTCGGCGACCGTGACCGCTAGTGCACGAGGGCGTGCCCTGTTGCGTTTGACTGTAGGCAGACTTGCCATTACTTTCAGAGCCAAGGCTGGGACCACTGGGCGCACCATCACGTGTGGGGTGTGTGTGAAGCCTGGTGAAGCCTGCACCTTGTTGGGTAATTTAGAGTGTGTGTGTGTGTGTGTGTGCATGCATGTGTGCGTGTGTGTGTGCACCTGTGCCCCGCGTGTGTGTCCCTTCCTGGGAGGTGGTCTGCCTGCTGTCGCTCCCTCAGGGGATGGCTTGCTGTTTCTGACTGTGTCTGAATTTTCCTGAGAACAGGAAATTGATGGGAGGAAGAAAACAAGATCGCAGTCCTGGCCGACTCTGTGAGTTCATTCCAGGGCTTCCAGAGAATTCCCCAGAAATCTCTGAGCAAGTGCGGAGAGGGGCGAGGCGCTCACATGTGGTGTGCTTTGGTTGGAGGTCGGACAGCCTGGAGAACGGCAGTCCCCGCCAGGGAACTAGGGCCTCCGTGAATAAGGTTTTTTGGCACCCCATTTGCTGAAAACACAATGATTCTGGTGCAAAAGTGGTTCTGACATCTGGATTCTGTCCTTCAGGGCCAAGCAGGGCACTGGAAGGCTCCGGGAGACAGGTGGTCCATCTGCATCACGGAGACACCCTCTGTCGCCGGTCTCAGCGGCCCGGTCAGCCAGCTCTGCAAACGGACGCGGGACCGGGGCGGCTATGCCAGCAGAGCCGAGGCAAGCGCGTGGCTCGGAGCAAGGAGAGGCCTGATTTCCCTTACGAAACCCTGGCAGGCCCGACCCTCCTCCGTCCAGCAGATTCCCCTGAAATGAATGCTGCTTGCAGGCGAGGCCAGATTCTGGATCATGCTTTGAAAATGTTCTCAGCGATAACCTTGCCGGGGTCACATCTGGCCTGGAGGCCCTGTGCCAAGCCTCCACATTTGGGAGTGAATTTGCAAGTTCAAACGGGAGGGAAAACACAACCTACTGTAAAATACCTGACCTGGGGCACCTAAGGACACAGGACTCGTTCGCAAACCTTGTGCAGCGCATGTGTGTGACCCGTCCGTGCGCCAGCTCTGGTGTCGTGAGTCTTCAGAGTGTAGCATTAAAGTCGGTGGGGAGAACTGCCTGGTGGCTTTAACGCAGTTCCGGGGTGGTGCCAGTCACCTCGTCCTGTGCCGGTTGGGTTTCGTCTTCTGTCTCCTTTTATCCAGGAGCGGCCCTTCCCAGTTGCTCTTGTCAGCTGGCTTGTATTTCTAGTGTCAGTGGAGGATTCTTGCACTAATGCTCGGAGGAAGGGAGAGTTTAGAACGGGAGGCCCATATCTATAATCGCCTCGGCATTTCTGCAAGCTTCCTAAATCATGGGGGACCAGACCGGATGAAAAGTCGGGGAATGGAGTCACACAAAGGCGTGGGACACCTCTTGGCACCCAAAGCTTTGAGAATCAAAGGGAGACCTCTCTCAGAATGTCCCTCCTGGGTCCCCCTGCAGGTGGCTGGTCTTCGATGGTGAAAGTGCTCGTCTCACCAACAGCGCTTCCTTGGGCTGAGGGAAGGCTCGCGTCGACAGCCCCAGAGAAACGGTGCCCTGTTCCCACGCTGCTCCTTCTTCCTCCTATTTTCTAGCATAAACTAAGTCACAGCAAGTCACAGTGCTTTAAACACCCAAGAATTCTTTCCTCGTCGTTTCTCTGCTGCACCCCGGATCCTGCTTCCCGTTGAATCTAGGACTGTTTCCAGACATGTATGCTGTGAATATTCACCCCATTCCACAGCTCACCTACTTTTTGAAGTTGGTTTTGACAGGCAGAGGGTTTGAGCCTCATAAAGTCAAGCTGATCAGTTCTTTCTTTCATGGTCAATGTTTCCTGTGCATTTGTCGGTTCCAAGGCCACACACATACTCTGCATTTTTCCTTACAGTGATTTTCCAGTTTTAGCTTCATGATGTATCTTGGATTTATTTTTAAGAGTGGTGTGAGCTGGCTGAGGGGTTCACATTTGCTCCTTAGCTGAGCTGTTTTGCGCTTTGATGGCGCGTGCCTTGCTGTGTAAGCGCCATTCGGTTCTGGACTGTGCTGTGTCCACCCATCGCCTCATTGGCCTTCACCTCAACGCAGCACTCTCGTCCCTGTAGAGCTTCCCTGCATCTTCAGCCAGAGCCGGCGTGCTCTCTGCTTTCATCGTTCTTTTCAAACATTGCTGGCCCTTTAGTTTTATTCATGTTGGCTTCAGAACCGGCTTGTTATTATCTGAAAACCTGCAGGGATTTGAATGGAGATGTATTTATTCTGTCTATCAATTTGGGAGAAGAGGCATCTTAACAGTGTTGGCTCGTGGACTCTGAGCATTCATTCAGTTTTTGGGGTGATGCCTCCTCCCCGTGGTGCGCTCTCCCTGCATTTTGCAGACTCTTGGGCGATGGCCTAGTGGGCTGTGGCTGACCCATATGGCCTGGCCTCTACCATGCCCAGTTTCACGTGGGGCACAGGGTAGCAGCCTGCTCTGTGCACTGCTGTGGAGGCCCCTGCCTTGTGGACCCTGGACCTTGCTGGGGGTGGGGAGGGATGGGGCAGAGCCGAGGACGTCCCCTGGGGAGGGCAGGGAGCAGAGATGGGGGTCAGGGAGCGCGCCGGGGAGAGGCCGCATGTGCTGGACACCTGCAAACTGGGTCTCTTCACAAGGAGACCAAACGGGACCCTGCGTCTTCTCCAGGCCCAGAGCCAGCACAGCGCTTGACACGCCCTAGCCTGCTGGTCCAGCGTGGTCTGCCTCTGTGTGAGCGTCCCCGCTTTCAAGGACAATTGTTTGCGGGGCACATGGGGCGCAATGTGCTTACTGATAGTGTTTGATGTGCGTCTGCTGCCTCGTTTTTATTTTCTACTAACGCGTTGCTCTTCGTTTCCTGCCCTCTGCAGTCTTTCTACAAATTCAGCATTTTTTGGAACTCGCTCCCCTCTGTATCTTAGCTGTATGTCTTTGGTGGTTATTTTATTATGTTTACTTAGATGACTGATCAGCCTTGAATCAATAGTAAACCATCTCACTTGTCATTGAAACGATGTTGCCACAGGATATTTGCCCTCTCCTCCCGGTTGTTCTATTTTTGTCCTGTGTTTTACTTCTAAAAATATCGCAGGCCTCCAAATGCAGTGTTTTCTTTGTTTTTCATTTAATTGACTTTGAACATGAAAAATGCACAAATGTATTTGTTTGTATTGACCTACATAGTTACTTCCTTTGGGGTGCTCTCACCAAGCACACTGGCCTGTGGTCTGGACACAAGGATTACAGCTCACGTCTCTGGAGGCTGGCGGTCCGGCACGCCAGGTCCGAGGCGGACCCTTCGGCCTGCAGACAGCACCTGCTGCCATGTCGTCCGTGGGGCCCCCTGGAGGGCAGCAATCCCATTCATGAGGCTCCAGCTCCTCAACTGGCCGTCCCTGCAGGCTCTTCCTCGCTCCCCTCCGGACCTGGGTACATGCGGTCAGCACGCAGCCCTCCCTCTGGGCGCCCTTCACGCCTCCTGGGGTGCTGTCCCAGAGACGCTGTGGGAGGGGGCACCCCGCGTCTGTGGGCAGAGGCAGGGGACGCTCCAGGTATGTTGTGGTCACGGGTACCCCAAGTAGAGAGCTATTTTGTTTCACTCATTTGCATATCTCTACTTTGCTTTCCTTTTGGAAGGATAGTTTTGCTGGTTACAGAATTCCGGGTTGAAGGGTTTTCTCTGGTGCTTTAAACATGCTGCCTGTCTTCTGTCTCCCGGCATTTCCAGGACAAATCAGTCATCTTTACAGAACAGCACCTGTTCTCTGTACAGTGAATCCTTTCTTGACTGAGACTTTCTGTCGCTGCCTTTCAGCCGTTTGGTTGTGGTTAGGTGACATTTTCTTTGTGTTTCTCTTGTTTTGGACTCTTCTTTCTTGGAAACTCGGATTGATTTTTTCCATCCAACTGGAATATTTTGGCCATTAAATCTGGAAATATTTTTCTGCCACTTTGCTTCTTTCCTTTTGGACTCAGACTTTTGTATCTCAGACTACTTGATATAAGCCTGCATTTTACAGACGTCTGGTTATATTTTTAAAATGCTTTTTCTCTCATGCAGTTCAGATATTTCCATGAACTGTTTTCCAGGCTCACTAACCGTTTCTTCTGTCTTATCCAGTCTCAGCCCTTCTTTCACACAGACTGCTTTTCAGCTTTAAAAAGTGTTTCCATTCCATCTTTTGAAATACTCCGTTCGTTCACTACCTGAAAGAGTGGTTTTAGTCGCTTCTTGTTCCATTGCAGTGGGCTCTTCTAAAGAATCTATTTCCTCTTAAGCACAGGGTGCATTTTCCTGCTGAGCTGTGTGTTTTATAATCATTTCCACTGTAGTGTGCACAGTGTACAGGAAGGAAAATAAAGGTTAAAGTTTTGGGGTCTTTTAAGGACAGGTGCAGCAGGAGTGAAGGTGAGCAGGCAGCAGGAGGAGAGAGGAGGAGGAAGCATCTATTTATTTTATTTAGTTGTTCATCTGGGTTGCTCCCTGGCCCTGGGATGTGAGCCGGGATCCCTGGATGTGTGGACTGCGCCAGCAGAAGGCTGCAGAAACCACTGCTCCATGGTGAGGTCGCAATCCCTTTCCTCTGAATGCAGTGAAATATGAAAGGCGAGGAGCTCATCGCTCCGCTCTTTCCACATGTCCAGCTGAACTGCTTTCCTCAGGCTGCGTTGACTGCAATGAGCCGACCCGACATCCCAGGAGCGCACACACGCAGCAGAAGGCCCACAGGCTGCTCCCGCGAGGAGGTGCCTGCAATAGGACCAGGGACGGAGAGAGGGTCCCCGCGGAGCCCCGGCTCCCGACCCACCTCCCAGCCCCTGAGAGTCTGCTTTTGGGCGGAGCAGAGTGAAGCAAATGCAGGAGCGGTCTGAGCCTGCCCCGCTCTGGTGTCCGGCTCCTGGCCCAGCTCCTCCTGCCCAGGTGAGTCCGAGGACTTCCATTCGCTGGAAAGCTTGGCTGTGACTTGTGCTGAGGGAGCGGCTCCACTGCAGGGGTGCCAGCCGGAGTGACCGCCACCCTCTCTCTCCGGCCTGAGTGACCGCCACCCTCTCTCTCCGGCAGGAGTGACCGCCACCCTCTCCAAGCGCTCACTTAGTCACTGCAGCTTCTTGCTCTGTAGGGACGCCGGGGGGCCTCTTGCTCCAAGTCTGGCTGCTCACTAAAGTCACCTGCATTTCCCCTCAGCTGCCCGGACTGGCCTGGTGTCAGGAACGACAATGCCATTGCCTGAAAGTGGGTCAGCACGGCACTGCTTTGTGGCTCGCTGGGTGAGAGGGTCACCTGAGTGACCCTGAGGAGATGGTGGCCCCGGGTCCACGCGCCACCCACCTGCACTGCTTGTACGCGGGAACTCACCCTGTGCCTACGTGGAGCTGCTGACTCGGGCCCACAGTATCTGGGACCCTGACTGTGGCCCCTGCTCCCAAGCAGCTCAGGCCTGCGCTCCGCAGCCCACCGTCCACATGTGCTCTGTCCTGGAGGGAGCCCGCACATCTGGGGACCATCTGGAAGGAGATCAAAGGACGCCGGAGCGGGAGCCTCCTTTGACTCAGTGGTATACAAGCCCCAGTGCGGGGGGCCACCCGGGAGACGGACCCCGCGGGGCAGTGCCAGCCGGGAGGTGTCGTGGGGCAGTGGCGCTGAGCCTATGGGTGTTGTGTTTGAGCCGCCCCGCTCTCCCAGCCCATCTCACCGTCTCGCTGGTCACACTGGCTGTCCCTGTGCCCACAACCGTGCTGCTGGTCTGCAGTGGGCGAGATTGCTGCTCCCGGCAGAGCTGTGCACCCGGCCCCAGCACCACCGTCTGAGCCCGGCACGCAGCCTCAGTGCCAGGCGGCCTCTGGCACAGGCCCATGGGCTGAACCCAGGCGAAGACCTGGTGACATTGGCCTGGACCCAGATGTTCCGAGTTCTCCCAAGGATTTTTCCCGACCCCGGGGCTGCACACTGTGCTGACCTCTGAACCCCATTCCAGGGCCTGTCCTCCATGCCAGCGCTGCCCACTCTGCTGGCGAGGCCTTCGGCCTCAGTGCCCCCGCCGCTCCACCGAGCAGCAGAGGGGGTCACACTGTGAGGTGGGCAGCAGCCCCACAGCCCAGTATGCTTCCCCGCCTTGTTCCGGACCTGCACTCTCAGTCACAGCCACACACCCTCCCCTCTCTGAGGCCTCGTTGTTCCCTGGTTGGCGAGAGGACAGGGACCAACCCTTTGCTCCCCCAAAATTGTCAAGGGGTGTCCCCACCAAGCACCTCCTGATGGACGACGCGATCTCCATTTTGATCCGAGAACGCTGCTCTGACCCTGCCCCACGAGGAAGGGCAGTACAGGCTGTTGTGAGGCGGAAGCTAATGCAGCGGGCTCTGCACGCCAAGGACGGCACAGCGGCCGGACTGGGGCGCAGAGGAATGGCGCGGGGATCCCAGTGGGCCGACCTCCAGCTCTGCAGGCTGAGACAGCTCCCCGCAGCGATGGGGCGGGTCCCGCCTGCATCCGAGGGGCTGGAGGACAGGACTTCCAGGTGGCCGGGCAGTGATGGTGCCCACAGAGCAGGCTGGAAACGGACCTCATCCTGCGCCCCCGGAGACCTCACAGAGAAGCGCTATGAACTGCAGAGTCAACCAGAAATCGAAACCGGGACGTGAACTGTCCATCGCCTGTGTCTTTAACAAGTCTGTTTAATGCTCTTGCGTTAAAGGAAAGGCCCCCAGTTGCAGAGCTAAGGGGATGTGAGGAGGGGTAAGCACGTCCCGTCCAGGGCGGTGGCCGCGGCCTGACGCTGGGAGGGCGGGCTGGGGCGCGGAAAGGAGAGGCTGCGGGCCTGTCCCCACAGGCACCTCAGAATCTCTGGCAACATGTGCCCTCTACGCATTTAAAGACTGAAGTCTGAGGCACGACGATGTCTTCTGTTTCCTCTGACGTGCCCCCCAAAGTCGACCGCAGCCGGGTGAGGACCTGGCTGACGGCGGCCCCGTGTGGCAGCGGCTCGGATGACTGCGAGCTGGGCGGGGGCTCCTTCACAACAAGGGCTTGGGGTGCAAGGGTGTCTGAGACGTCTGTGTCCCAGGCAGCTGGCCCGTGAGGACCCTGGTCCTCAGTGTCTTTCCTTATCCCCAAAGCACCCGCAAGTCGACCCGCCGTCACGAGGGCCTGTTCTCAGAAGTCCGTCCCGCCTCGCAGGCCAAGTTGAGCTCAGTGATCTGCAGATGTTCTTGCTCAGCCGGCGATTCTCTGGAAACCATGAGGGGAGGAGATGGAGCGGGAGCAGCTGCCCCCCCACACGAGCAGGGACGAGACCTGTGCTCACCCTGCCTCCAACCCAGAGGGCCGCCTCTAGGGGTGGGGACATGGGTGTGGGGTCCCGGGCAGGGGAGAGGGGCGTGGGGTCTCGGGCAGGGG
>RJWH01011716.1:0-11078 GCA_004363575.1 Solenodon paradoxus | reverse complement strand
TCCATATACCACTTAACTCCTATAAACACACTCTCTCTCATGATCAACTTTCCACACCATAGTGGTACATGCGTTATAAATGATAACCACATTGATACATCATCACCCAAAGTCCATCGTTTACCCTAGGTTTCAATCTTGGTCTTATACCATCTGTGGATTTTCACAATGTATAATGACATGTATTCTCATTATAATACCACAGAGAACACTTTCACTGACCTAAAAGTCCTTTGCTCTGCGTATTCTTTTCTACTTCCCCTTAACTGTTATCAATCACGGATCTTTGTGCTGTCACCATAGTTTTGCCTTTTCCTGAATGTCACATAGTTCAAGCAATGTCACAAGTTCCAGCAATGACCAAATAGTATTTGGGAAAGTTATTTAGCCTAACTAATACTGTCCTCATCCATGTAGTGCACAAATCACAACTTTTAGATCCATTTTCTTTTATTTTTCTCATTAAATAGGCTTTTTAAAAAAGGAAGTTAAGGTTCATAGAAAAACTGACCAGAGAGTACAAAATTTTCTCCTATGTCTCCTGTCCCTGTACACACACAGCCTCCACCAACCCTCACTAGAATGGTACATGTGTTATAATTGTTAAACATTCATTGATACCTGTCACCCAAAGCCCATATTTTACCTGGTGGTGCTGCATGGTTTATGAAAGATGAATCATGGTACCTGCGGGTGGGTACTTTTCTCCACTTCATACTTGAAGCAAGGTGGCCCCTGACTTGCAAAGGTAAAATTAGGGATGAAAAGGGACCCAGTCCTCCAGTTCCTTAGGTTGTTCCTGACTCATAGGTGGCCTCGGACTTGACGCTATACTGGCTCCCTAACAAGAGGCGGTGTGGTGGGTTAGGGAAGGGAATGGGGCATAGAATTCACACGGTGAATCTAAAAACCCGACAATATTCTAGTAGGAAATTTAACACTGACCACAGTAAAGTGATTTTGCACCAGGTCCCCAGTTTCATTACACCTCGGAGGAAATGTTGGTATTACTTTCATCTTTTAAACTTCCTCGGTTCCATTAAGTCGTGGTGTTTCTGTTTTTTTGGTGACTCAAATCCAGCATGATATATAATGCAGATCAGTAGGGCCCCTGCTCAGACTGAATTTCTAGGTACATGGCTCAGATTTCCTTTACAGTATGTGTGTGGAATTCCTATGTCCAGAGAAAACAGTTCTCAGACCCTTTTACTGTCCTGAATAGATGCGGACAAGGTCAGTAGTATTTGTAGTTAGAAGTTCTCAAAATAGGTCCACTCTTAACTAGCTAGCCAGGTTTTCCCTGTGCAAGTTCTGGTGCATTCCCTGGAGATTACTTGGTGAAAGGAGATTCTTAGGCCTTGGGGAGGGGAAACATCATCTTGGGTATCTTTAGGCTGGGAGGACATTTTCCCTTGGAACAGCATTTGTGCTCATGTTTTGGCAATTTTGAATAACTTTGCCAAAAACCCTCATGTGCACTGTTTCTGTGAATATAAGCTCTCTACTCTTGGGATCAATATCATAGAGCATGATTATTCGATCACATGGTAAGAGTATGCTTAGCTTTTTATTTAAGAGGGTGTTTCGTTTTGTAAGGAAGTGACAAATTGTCTTCCAAAGTAGCTGTACTGTTTTGCATTCCCATTATAATCAGTGTATCTCTTTGTAGCTTGTTTTGCATTTCCTTGGTGACATAGGCTGATAGCATCTTTTTATGTGTTTATTTGCACATCTTTATTGTGAGGTATTTCTTCAGGTCCCAGCCCATTTTTAATTGGGCTGTTCATTTCCTTATTGTTGATTTTAAGAGTTTTGGGGGGTATATTTTGGATAACAATAGTTTCTCAGATATCTATTACAAATGTCACCCCAGTCTGTAATTTTCATACTCTTGACAGCATCTTTTGCAGAGCAGACATTTATTTTTCATATTTTAATGGCGTCCCTCTTATAAATTCTTTCTTTCATGGGCCACACTAATTCTGTTGTATCTAAAAAGTTGTCACCATACTCAAGATCATGTAGGCTTTCTCCTGTGTCATCCAGGAGTTCTGTAGTTGCTATATAGTTACATAGTTCATATAGGTTGTTTCCTCTATTTTGATGAGTTATCCAGAGAGATTCAAATCTAAGCTACCACACATCTAAGCAAACAGACATATAATTAGAGCCCCAGAAAGGTAGGAGAGAGATATTGGGAAGAAAGCATTTTAAGAAATATTACACTAACATTTTCCAAATCTAAGAAAAATATGCATCCATAGATCTAAGAGCCTCAATAAACCCAAGAAGGATAGAGAAAGAAATCCAAATTATAATCAAGTTGCTGAAAACCCAAAATTGCTCAGCCAGAGCAAAAGGAATCTTTTATGTATAGAAGGATCAAAGATAAAGTAGATGGTTGATTTATCTGCAGAAGCCATGCAAGTGAGGAGACAATGGAACTTCATTCACAGTTGTAATTACTACCCATATTCTCACCTCCACTCACTACTCCACTCAGGAACTCACTCCATTCTGCTCACTTTCCATTCTCCATTTCAACTTCAGTGCCCATTCTACCTAAGTTCTCCATGTCACTAAAACCAATGGGCAATTTTCAAAGCTTGTTTTATTTGTTTATTTAAAATTTTTATGATTATTTCTCAATCTCGTAAACATTTTTATTCATTTTTGAATATTGGCATTGTATCTTGCTCTGTGTTCCCGTGTCCCTTACTCACACCTTTTCTTCTCTTTCCATTCCTCCCTCTTCTACACCCCTGGCAGTCATCATCTTGTCTCCTGAGAGTTTTTGCTGGGATTTATCTATTTTTTTGTTTCATTCCATATTCCACATATGGGTGAAACCATCCTATATTTCTCTGTTATCTTTCCGACTTATTTCACTTAACATGATCCCTTCCGGTTCCATCCAGATTGTTGCAAAGGGCACAATTTCATTTTTTAAGTAGGTGCATAGAATTCTATTGAGTATCTAGACCACAGCTTCTTCGTTCAGTCAGTGTTGTTGGGCGTTTAGGTTGCTTCCATGTCTTGGCTAAGGTGAGCTGTGCGGCTATGAACATCAGGGTGCTGATACTTTTTTTTTTTGGATTAGAGATTTTATATCTTCTGGGTATATGCCTGAAGTGGGATTGCTGAGTAGAATATATTTTTCCAAAGCCCTTGACTTTCAACCTATGTATGTCTTTGGATCTGATACGAGTTTCTTATAGTCATAAGATTGATGAGTCCTGTTTGTTGATCCATCCGGCCACTCTGCCTTTTGATTGGTGAATTCATTCCATTCACATTTAGGTTGATGATTGAAATATAGGGATTTATTTCTTTCATTTGTGCCTTTGTTCTCTGTTACTTTTCTCTGTCAAAGTTTGTTTTTCCTTTGGATGTTTGCAGTGTCTATTTGATCAGTATTGTCTGCTTCCTGGCTATGTGTCGTTTGGAATTGAATTATGTGCCTGTGCATGGGTTGTCTCTGAAAGTACAGTTCTGTGATAGACTTTTGTGAGCTGATGCATGTCATATTTATATACTTGTTTTCCTTTCCCCCTTTAGTATTTTTGTATTCTCTCCTGTTGATCTCATCTTTGTTTCTTCTGCTGCTTTCCTTTTTGTCACCGTTCTCGAGGCTTGCTGCACCTCTGTTTTTATTTATCCTGTTGTAGGGCCTCTTTTAGGATTTCTTCAATGACAGACTTAGTGATCAAGAAACCCATTAATTTTTGTTTGTTATTGAAGACCTTTGTTTCTCCATTATATTTGAATGATAACTTTGCAGGGTATTCTTGACTGACAGTTGTTGTCTTAGTAGTTGTTCCACTCTCTCCTAGCCTATAGTATTTCTGTGGAGAAATCTGATGATAACCTGATGAGTGTGTCTTTGTAGGTTATGTTATTTCCTCTAACAGCCTTGAGTAGTGTTTATTTGTCATTCATTGACCTTTACTACACTTACTATGATGTGTCTGGGAGAAGTCATTTATGTTTAGAAATTTTGATGTTCTCTCTGCTTTTTGAACACCCATGATTACTTTTTGCAACAGATTTATCATTTCCGAGGTCTTCCAATTGCCTTTGGGTAGTTGATGGAGCCTCCTACATCTCATTCAGATTTTTAATAACCATCATTTTGAACTCTTTATCTGCTAAGTGGTCCCAGTTAATGTCAATGGAGTTCTTCTCTGGAGAGCTCCTAGCACCTTCCTCTTTTTGTGTCATTCAATTTTTTTTTGGTGACTTCATTTTGTCATGGCTTTCTTTTCTGCCTTCGATTTAGCACTGTGACTTCCTTTTTCTTTTCCTGTAGACTTCTTCCTATCTATATGTGGCAGGTACCAGCTCCTTGATTTCGTTGGGGTGAGGCTGCTACTGCTCTCTAAGATGCCCTCTTCTGCTGGGCCCCTGATGCTTTTTCAGGTGGTGCTTGAAGGCTTTGCAGACCTTCAGAGCTGGGCATTTCATAGACAACCCAGATGCAGTTTTGGAATATAGCTCTCAGGTGGCCCTATTATGTATTTTAGAATTTATGAGTCTGGGTCTGAGTTGAAGCACTGTGGGTGTCTTAGGGTCCTGAAGCCTGGTGGGTATTTGCTCTTGGTGTTACTTGAGCAGGATAAGGTTGATGGCCCAGGACCACTGGTTCCTGCTCTGAGGCCTGCCAGGCAGTATTTGTTCTGGGTCACTGCAGGTGGATCCAGTGATCTGGGTTACAGAGGAGCAAAGGCCTAGGGTCATGGGAGACTGTTGAGTTAAGTGAAGCGGGAAGGACACAGCTTAGGACCTCTTTTGGGCAGGTCTGGTCATCCAGGAATCCAGAGAAGGGGAGACCTGGGGTGACTAGAATTTGAGTGGGTGAAGTGCCAAATCTCTCCCTGGTAGGTACCATGATCCAGGGTCCTAGGAGCAGAGGCCTGGAGTGGCTAGAGTCTGACAAGCACAAGGAAGCTGGGTAGACACAGCTCAGGACCTCTTTGGGTAGGTACAGAGAGCCATGAATCAGGGACCTGGGAAGCTGTCACGATCAGTGGCAAATAGGTAATATTCAACATGAGACTTGTCTTTCAAATGCTGGGTTTATTCACACACTTCACACGAGCTTTGCAACCTAACTTTTACAGACAAAGTTACAGTGGTCAGGAGGGTCAGGCAAGGTTTCTAGTCACACAAGATGCTAAAACCAGATATTCACATACTCTCTAAAAGTCTGGCTGAAGTATGGATGGGGAGTTGGCTTGGAGCATGCCGCTTACATCCAGGAAGATTCTAGGGTGCAGCAAAAAGTCCCAAATTTGCTTGGGTGTGAGGATCGTGTACAGTGCGTCATTGGGGTCAGCATGACTGCTGCCCACTGGGTGCCCTCAGCTTATATGTGCTTTTTGTCAGCAGTAGTCATTGTAGCCGATGGCATCTGCATGACCTGATGGGGTATGGCTGTCGGCCATCTGTGCATTGTGTCACCCGGGCCTACTTTTATCATATGCAGACAAGGCGGTGTACTTTTAATCTTTTTCTTGCTTCAGGTTTTTACTTAACACAAGTCTCCCCATTTTGTGCGGTGTAGTCAACCTGCTTTTTACTCTTTGTTTTCCAATGTTCAGTACAGAAGCGAGGCCTGGAGACTCTGCACCTGGCAAGGGCAGTAAAGCTGGATGGGCGTGGCTCAGTGCCTCTTCCAGGAGGGGTCAAGTCTTACTTTATTTAAAATCACGTTTCGATGGATTTATAGCTCCTTCCTCTTGATACTTCTCTCTTGGCTTACACCACTGATCCTTTTCAGTCCTGTTTGCTAATACTTTCTCTCTCTGGCTCTTCATTGTCAGAACTTCTCCACTCTCTACTCCCTCCTCGACTGTCATGTTTCACACCCCCTTCTGTTTGATCAAAATCTCTAATGTTGCATCTGTAATATATTTTACATACATATAGTAAAGGTTTTATATATATGTAAGCAACTATATAATACATATTATATTTTCTTACATATAATAGGTGAGTTTGAAGTAGAAGAACCCAATACATTACCCTAATAATATTTCCAATCAAGAGATTTGCCTACATTATTGTTCCACTATTGTATTAAACAGTCTTGCAAGTATCTATGGTGGGAGGAGGAGATGTTAAGAAGTTTCTTGGTCTACTTCCAAGAGCTATTCAGAAGCATTAGACCCAAACTTGCAAGGTGTTCAGAAGGTTTGCTTAGACCTTTCATCCAATTGTATCTATATCTATTTAAAAGGGAGTTTAAAAGGGAATTTCCCTTATTTTTTTTTTTAATCAATGTTTATTAGCAATTTCTGGTCTCTCTTGTTTGAATATAAATATTTTTATTCAAGTCCTTAGATACTACATGCCCAATCAACTCTCACCTTTTTAAGATTTTCGGGTTCTCTTGAAGGACTTGTCTCATAGTCTGACAGAGGCAACATTCTACCTCTGCCTGAGAACTTTAGGACTAACCTGACGGCCAGTTGGGTATTTTCACCTCAATGTGCTGTTTCATGGCCACTTCTTATCTAGAATCTGCATGAGTGTGAGCTTTTTGGATTATTTATAAGGTTATACAGATTTATTTATAAGGTTTATTTCTTGTGACCGTGTTATAGAGAAAAATGAGCCAGTGACTGGTGGCAGAGTGATATCAGACCTAAAAACAAATATGAGTTCCCTTTCCTGAGACCAAAAACTTAATTGACTTTATAAGTTACTAGGGTTTAATTAATGAACTTATTTAATATATTCCAGGCACTCTTCATATTCTAAAGCGGTTTATTTACTTGGCTATGCAAGAGAGAACTATGACGCTTAAACAGAGAAAGTGGAAAGTGTGTGCATCTTCTAGGCTGGTGTCTCCAACACTGAGTAATTGTGGGAGATGGTGGTGAAGGCCAGACACAGTAGGATGGCCACTGCATATTGAGTTTATTTCCAGGATTTCTGCTACTTCTGTTAATGGAAGAGGACACAGTGACAGCAATGGTGTTGGTCTCTAAATGTTCCCATGTTCTGTTAGGCTGTAATATACCTCTTATTATATTTTTAAGGCTAAAATATTTGTTTTCAAAGTCAAGTCTTGTTCTGAACAAGCTTATAATGTGCTAAAGGTGGTGGTCGTAAAAACTAGATCAAGTAATTCAGGTAAAAGGATTCCAGCGAGAGTAGGTATCTTACATTGAGATTGATATTAGCATTAACATAATCAGGGGAGGATTGGTTAAACACCAAATTCACATTTATGTATTTTGGTATTATTAGAGATGTGTGGTGGGTCGAGTATGCTGTTTATTAATGCTTTCAGATGGCTCTCCATCCTATAACCAGTGGATTCTTTATTTTATCTCTACATATGTCTATGTTTTGAATCTATGTATAAAATATAGCCTCCTGGCTGCCTGGTTTGGGTGGGGTCATGACATTAGTGGTGGGCAATGAATTATAGTCAGAGTAGTGTGAATTACTTTGGGAACAGAGAATTTAACGACCAGTTCCAAATCTTCAAGAGTATTTTTCTTCAAGAGTCTTCAGAAAGAGCAATAATTAATGCTTGCAATGGTGACTGCTCCATCAGCTTTAGTCCCTGAGCATTTATAATGAGCAGAACCTTCCTTCTTTCTATGATGGACATGTAGTGTGAATAAGAAATCACCCTTTGACTTTTAGATTATTTGTCTATAGCATACCCTGGTTTATTCTGATGATTCTATTGCGTTTTACAGAATATGAAAGTCACTTCAGGGAGGATTCTGGGCATGTGGAGAAAGGAAGTAATCAGAGAGGAAGGAAAAGAATCAAATAATGAGAATCACACAGTGATGACATTTTAGTGCTGGTAGGAGGAGCATATATGCTTGTAGTTTCTTTCATCTTTCCATCCTTGATTCCCTGCTCTTAAATTGAACAACCTTTGGTGGGTGTGGTGTAAAATATAGACTGAGATGCAATTCAATAACCTAAAATAAAAGTAGCATTGTGAACAAAAGCAGTAATAAATATTACTATAAAAATTTTAAAGAATTGAACAAGTTTCACAAGATTTTTCACTGCCCGTAAACACATACCAATATTTATTTCCTCTACCTGCTGGGTTGTTTACATATTGGAAATGCTCTGTATTTTTCTGTGTGCTTTGAACTTCCATCAAAATTCAATCCATCTTCAAGGATAGTCTTTGGTCATTCCTCCAAGAAGTCTTTCCAATCCTTACCAAACCTATGTAATTTATTTAAAAATGAAAAGAATGTCATAATTCCTTGACCAATGGCTAATGTCAAGCTTAAAGAAGCATTATTTAGAGTTAGATTTATTTCCCTATGTGGAAACCAGAAATCGATTTCTTGCTATCTGGATTCCTAATAGAACCAAACCTTGGATTGAATATTTATTTGATCAAGTTTACTGATAACAATCAAGTGTCCCAGATTCAGGTTAAAGGTCTTACTGCTACTCAACACCACTTTCTCATGATCTCATTGGGAACCATGTGAAAAATAGGTAGGAAGGGAGGATAACCTGATCATTGCTTAGGTCATCTGAAATTATGCCCATCCACCGTTTTGCTCTTTCTATGCATGAATTCTGTCCCTTAATTTTCTCAAACCCCTCTTCATATCTTTGTTCCTCAGGCTGTAGATGAAAGGGTTCAACATGGGTGTCACAACTGTGTACATAACTGTGGCCACACGGTCCTTCACCACTGAGTACATGGACAGGAGCCTAAAGTAGACATAGATAATACTCCCATAGAACAAGGCCACTACAATGAGGTGGGAGCCACAGGTCGAGAAGGCTTTCCATTTCCCAGCTGCCGAGGGAATTCTGAGCACAGTGATGATGATTCGCAGGTAGGAGAAGAGGGTGTTAATTATGTGAGGTGATAGAAGAATTAATTAACCCAACAGCAATAATCATTTTGTAAGACATAAGTGCACCAAATCATTACATTTTATACTTAAAGCTTATTCAATGATATGTCAATTATATTTCAATAAAAGTGAAAATACGTCAACACTCAAATTAATGGAATTCAGTGTACCTATTTTATTGCCCAAGGAAACTTTTCATAGAACTTGAGGTCAATCTAAAATTCCTCTAGAGGAGTGAATGACTAAGAAAAGACAAGATATTTCTGAGAAAAATTTGATTAATGACAGAACTTTTCAACTGAAGATCTAAGCATACAGTAATGAAAAATACAAGATAGCAGTACATATAGAAAAAAACTAATTCATGAACCCATATAAAGAAAACAACATTCCTATATTTATGCAAGTATATGGATCTTAAACTGTATGGAACTTTATTATAAAGATTTATTTCATAGCAATGGATTTGGTATGCACTATTAAATAAGTGATGTTAATGATAATTGGCTGAATATTTAGGAAAAGCAAGGCTAGACATTTTACTAGCTCACACATACAAATAAAACCATTCTATATAAATGTAAAATGTAAAAGTAAAATATCCAAACCACAAAATGAAGTTTATCCGGATATACAGGAGCATATTCTTATGATCTTGAGCTGCAGATTCCACTCCAGAAAAATAAATTGTAGAGGCAAGAATTACAAAATATTGTAGTCAATATGAAATTGTACAAAAAGAAATCTTATATAAAGCTAAAAGATAAACTATTAACTCAAGGAAAATATCTGCAACATATTTGCCAAAGAAAACATATGAGATCATTAAGCTACTTATAATACAAAATATAAATCGATAGATTTGTTATTATGTACATGTCAAAACAAGTTCATGCTAAAATGAAATATTCCTTCAATAAAATCAATTAAAAATACATAAATTAGACTGAAATACAATTTCCCCCATTAGATTATTAATAGTTTCCTCCCCCCAGAGGGGTTAAAATCTTCACATGCACTGATAATGAGAGGACATTCAATGAAGACTTTTGGTAGTATCAATTATAACTGAAAATCTCTATGTCATTGTCTAATAATTCAGAACTTACAGAAATCTATCACATAAAAAAGTTATATATGATAGCACAAAAACATGCACATATTTTTATTGTAGCATTGCTTATAAAACCAAGGGAAACCAACACAAAAAACCTACAGAGGAAACCATCCAAAGATCCAAGAGATGAATTATCAACACATTTATTATACAGTCTCATTACTCAACATCATCCAGTCTCTAAAGAAATATGATGATGTTTACACACATTTTTCAGCACTCAATATACACCACACATTGAGAGATTATAAGAGAGAGACACTATCTTTACTGACAACTATCTTCAGACTCTTTTTGTTCCCACACATTAGAACCCTTTTGGTTTTCTTCCTTCCTACTTCCATTCCACAGAACCATGTGCCCTCCTTTCCCCCTTGCCTTCAGATGGAAAGGTTGTAGGGGATTTTGGTTCTCTCAAGTCCTGATCAATAGTAGCTCTCAGCTTATGCAGCATCAGCACCTGACCTTAGCATCTCTTGTAGAAACCTCATTTTCCTGTCTGATTCCCACTTCCAACAATAAGACAGACAGAGAGCCCCCTTTCACACGAGTATCCTGCCTGGAGATCTTCAGGGATTTTCTCCCCAGCTCTCTGGCATCTCCTTCCTACTCAGTTTTTACTCCTGTATCAAGTGAGAGCTTTACCTAGACCATCCTAGCTGTTCAATTCTAGAATCCAAGGAAAGTGGACGCTGAAAATCTGCCTATCGATATTCTTTTTATGAATAATTCTCTTCCCTCTGTCTCAACATACTTTCGGTTTCTACCTAGGTTGATGATATTTCCTGGTTGAAAAGGATAGTACCATTTGTTTTCATATTTCTAGCCATCAATTTTGTCCCGTTTTTAATAAATTAGGGCCATCTGTAATGTAGGACAGAGGAGTAGAGTTGGCCCAGACCTGGTCTGTAGAGGGGTTCCAAAAGCCCCATACTGTTTTGTCCCATTTTGAAATATGGTCAGTATATGTCTACCTAATGGACCAGAAGTACTTAGAGGAGAACTTTTGCTGGAACTACTCTGTTCCTCGGTGTGTAGGCCATGCCTCACCCAGATGTCTCCACGTGGAGACAGTAATTCATTGTTGCCACTTCCCAATA
>RJWH01011715.1:0-11082 GCA_004363575.1 Solenodon paradoxus | reverse complement strand
AAAAAAAAAACAAAAAACAAATAAAAAGAAACTGGGACGCACCTAGTAGTGGCCTGTGTTCCTTCTCGCCTGCTTCGCTCTCCAGACACGCAGGCATGAGGCCTGACCGCAGGGAGGGGCCGTGGGTGCCCTTGGTGGGGCTGTTGGGCAGGAGGAGGGGCCTTATGGAGCCTGGAAGCTGCTGCTCACCGTCACCCTCCACGCAGACCCCAGCCCACCTGCCATCAAGAGCCGGGGCCTTAGAGTCACATCAGGCAGGATGAGATGGGAGCTCCCCAGCCTTCATCTCTGCTCCCCATACCCTGCTCGCTCTTCTCCTCTTGTAGCAGATTCCTGCGTGCAAGTGTGTCGGCACATCCCTACCTTCACAGCCTCGGGGCTGTCCAGTGACCCACCTGAGGCCTCAGCTCCGGGGTCCATGCTGTCCCTTACACCTTGCTGCCTCCGGGGAGGACGTGAAGCAGGTCGGAGTCTTGGCGGAGACTGGGGTGGCCGTGTGGCCAGTCGGTTGGGCCCAATCCCACTGGCCCCTCTGGGTCGAAGCACCTGGATCATTGACACCCGTTTCCCACTCCGGTTCTGGCTCTGGTTTGATGGGGACGTTCCCGGGTGGGGCACATCTTTACTGAACGCAGAGAACCGGGAGTAGGAAGGTAACAGCTCCTCTCGGGTTCCAGGTGGGAAAGGTGCGGAATCCCGGGGAGAATAAAGACATCAGCTCCGAGAATCGTCTCAGGGAAGATGGATGACAAGTGCTGCGTGAGTGTGTGAGGTCACGTGACAACTGAAAGACCATTGTTGTGAGGACACAGGAAAATCCACGAAGGACCTCTGTTCCCGTCAGATGTGAGGACTAGACGAAGCCCCGTCAGCTGTGGCCGCCCCGAGGTCTGGTCACGGCTTATGCAGCACGTGGTGTGCGACAGAAAGAGGACGTCCGTCAGTCCACGGCAAAGCGTGCGGGGGGAGCGGGCACTGTTTTCTAAGGGACCTGGGAGAACTTAAGAGGTGGGGTGCGTTGTGTACACCCGGGGGTTGTGATCTCTGGGCGGGTGCAGTCAGAAATGCAAGAACTAGGTCCTCAAACCTCAAAAGGTTTAACGCGTGGGCTGTCACCAGAGAGCCTGTCGCTGGAGGAAGGAGGACACGTGCAGTTGGCACCTACTGGACCAGCGTGTGCCTGGACCCCACTACGAGCCAGAGGCACGTGGCTGTCACAGAACAGTCTCCAGGGGCTGGGGCACCACAGCTGCTCAGCCGCCCAGCCAGTCCCGCGCACCACCCCAACTGCCCGGCCTCTCCTGACCACCTACTGTTGTTTTTAAGCCTCTACAGCAAGCACACTAGAGTTGAACAACAGTATGTCACAGCCTGCCCGGGTGGTTTAGTGGTTAAGCCCACGGCCTCCTATGGTGCAGTCCACATTCTCCCAAGGACCCAGGTTCATGTCCTGGGGGAATAACCAAGATGAACAACTAAATCAAGTGCTTCTTTCTCCTCTCTTTCTGCCTGCTCACCTTCATTTTTACTTTTAAAACAGTATGTCTCCAAACACTTGTAATAATTAATTACAATCACATATTATACAAGTTGAATGAAAGTTAAAATGTCTCCTTTTATCTCAGAAAGCTGCATTTGGAAAGCTAATATCGGCAGGAAAACCAGATGACTTAGTCACACCGTGTCAAGTTGTTATTTCAATCCAAATATCTCGGTTCACTTATATGTGAAATCTAAAAAGCAACCGAGCTCCTAGGTACAGAGAACACTGGTTGCCAGCGAGGACGGGCTTGGGGGAAAGGGCAGGTGAAGAGGGCGAAGAGGGTCAAGGGTACAAGCCCCCGGCTATAGAATCACTAAGTCAGGAGTCGTCGGGTAAGGTAAGCTCGGGGCTTATCTGGAAGCTGCTGGGAATAAATCTTAACAGATCACATCACCAAAGCGCGTAACTGGATGGTAACCAGGCATCTCACAGTGTAGGCAGGTCTCAGTCATGTAAGCCTGAGACTACGGTGTTATACTCGTTACACACCAGTTTTTAGGAATATGCGACAAGAGTCAAGATGCCCACCTGGTCGGACGTGTTGGGTTTCTTCCCCACAGCACAACCAGAAATCACCACTTTTCAGTCACAGCGCAGCAGGGAGGACTGGCCCGGGGGCTGCCGAGACAGCAGCCCTGCCCGTCACAAAAGCAGGCGAAGGTGACAGGGTCCAGAGCTGCATCACAGATTCGGGACGCCCAGCTTCAAGAGAAAAAAACGGTGGAAGGGGTGGACCCTGGGAAGAACTGAGGAGCGACTCCCGGGGGTCGCTCACAGGGTAGAAGCCTGCCCAGCGGGACCTGGACACGGAGTCAAGGGCGGTGTTGCTGCAGTGAAAGGAGGAGGAGCACCTGAGGGTCGGTGTGAGAACCCGACGGGAATTACACAGCACTCGCCATAACCGGAAGGCAGCTGGGGGAATCCCTAATCGCCATCACCTCCCACCATAGTTCTCCAGAGCCACCCAGCCCACTGGAAATCTGCGCCCAGGCTTAAAGGGAGGACATAGTCTCCCAGAAGGGAGGAAATTTCCATGCTTCCCACTGGCACCGCCTTGTGTGTGGAGGCAGAACTGCAGTCTGGTTGCTGATCGTGGGCCAGTGACAGGTCGTTATCACTCAGAGCTGAGACACCGGCGGAAGGCTCTGCTTACCCCCACCCAACACACACACACAAACTCCAATCTCATAGGCTGAACTCTCAGGTCCCAATGCAGGGTTCACCTAAGAACATCAACTAAGCCAACCAGTGGTAACGCAGCACAACTCAAGAATTCCCAGTGTTCAAACAAGGTCCTGGCTTCTCTGATGCAAGGTGATACCCTACACAAGGCCACCACTGCAGGGAAACCTCACCCACACAAGCATAAACATTACCAAACAGAATGAAGACCCAGAAATACATGAAAATATGGATCCAATTAAAACCCCAGGGGAAAATCTGAATACAACAGATGTCTGCAAACTACCTGAGGATGAACTTAGGACAACAGTGATAAACATACTCATGGAAATCAAGAAAACAATAGAAAAAAGAACAACAAAAAGAAGAAATGAAGCAAGAAATCAAAGAAATGAATAACAGGATACTTGAACTAAAGAACTCTATAGAGGGACTCGACTAGGATGGATGAAGCATAAAATAGAATCAGTGAGCTAGAAGATAGGGCAGAAGAATGCACTAGGGCAAACCAGCAAAGACAAAAAAGAATGAAAAGAAATTAAAACAGCATCCACGAACTGTGAGGTAAAAAGGAACAATAGTCACATCATTGCGGTCCTGAAGGAGAGGATAGAGAAAAGGGGACAGAAACTGTACTTGAAGATAATAGCTGAGAACTTCCCTAACCTGAAGAATGAAGCAAGCCTCAGGACACAGGAAGCTCAAAGAGTTCCAAACAAAAGAAACCCTAATAGAACTGCACTTAGACACATCATCATCAAAATGTCAAAAAACACAAGATACAGAATCTTAAAAGCAGCTAGAGAAAAACGTGCCACATAGAGGAGCCCCCATAAGATTGTCAGCAGATTTCTCAACTGAAACTCTACAGGACAGAAGAGAATGACGTGATATATTCAAAAGTGCTGAAAGAAAAGGGTTTTCAACCTAGGATACTGTACCCTGTGAGATTGTCATTCAGAACTGAAGGAATGATAAAAAGCTTTTTCTGACAAGCAGAAATTAAAGGAGGAGTTCATCACCACAAAAACAGCTCACAAAAAATTACCAAAGGAAGCTCTATAAAGTGTAAAGAAACCCCACTTAAAGACAATAAGACAGCAAATATAAAAAGTGGGGAGGAGAGGAGAATAAAAATGTGGATGGCTAGAATAAATGTAAGGTTAATCTGCTTTCAAACAAGAATAGGAAATGAACATGAATTCCTAATGCTAACCTCAGGGTAACCTCAAAGTACATGTGCAGGGAAAAAAAAACAGAAGAAAACAAAAAGGGAGAGCAATCAAAACATAACTACACCCAACCCACCTAAGAAGAGAAAGAGAAGAACAAAGGCACTGCCTGTAACAATACCCAGAAGACAAATTACAAAATGGTAATTAACAGTTACATGTCAATAATCATCCTAAACATTAACGGATTGAACTCACCAATCAAATTACACAGAGTGGCCAAATGGATTAAAAAGCATAACCCAACCTTCTGCTGCATTCAGGAAACTCACTTCTTTCAAAAGATAAACATAGGCTCAAAATCAATGGTTGGAAGACTGTCCTACAGTCTAATGGCAACCACAAAATACAGGAACAGCTATACCTGTATTGGATAAAACAGACTTCCAACTAAAAAGCATAAAAGACAGATGAACATTGCATAATTATTAATGGGTCAACCCAGCAAGAAGACACAACATTAATGTATATGCACCAAATAAAGGAGCATCAAAATGTATTAAGCAAGCATTAGTAGAACTGATGAGATATATTGACAGCAACACAATCACAATGGAAGACTTCAACACCCCACTTACAACAATTGACAGATCAACCAAGCAGAGAATTAACAGGGAAACAGCAACTTTAAATGACCATTTGGAATAGTTAGGTCTAATATACCGAACACTTCATCCAACAACTACAGAGGGCTTCACTTTCTTCTCAAGTGTGCGTGGAACATTCTCAAGGATAGATCATGTATTGGGACACAAACATGTCTCAACAAATTTACAAAGACTTAAATCATACCAAGCATCTTTTCTGACCACAATGGCATGAAACTAGAAATCAACCACAAAGGAAAAGCTGGAAGACCCCAAATTAATTGGAGAATAAACAGTATGCTTCTGAATGACTCTCAGATGAAAGAGGAACTTAAATACGTAGAGACAATTGAGAAGACACAAACTACTAGAATCTATGAGGTGCAGCAAAAGCAGTACTAAGAGGGAAGTTCATTACAATCCAGGCCCACCTCAAAAAATTAAATTATCACAAATAAAAAAAAAATCTAACCCTACATTTAAAGTAACTAGAGAAAGAAGAACGATTAAACCCAAAAATCAGCAGAAGCAAGGAAACAATCAAAATTGAAGCAGAAATAAAGGAAATGGAAAACAAAAAGGCAATACAGAAGGTCAATTAAAAGTTGGTTCTTTAAAAAAAAAATAAACAAAATTGACAAACCATTCACTAGACCCACAAAGAAAAAGGTAGAGAAAACTCAGTCTTATATAACTAGAATCAGAAATGAAAGGGGAGAAATAACAGCTGATACCACAGAAACACAAAACATCCTGAGAGACTACTATGAACAGCTCTGTGGCAACAAAATGGACAACCTCAAGGACATGGGCAGATTTTTAGAAAAATACCAAAAGTGAACCTAGAAGATCTGGAAAACCTGAACAGGGCAAACACAAGCAAAGAAACTGAAGAGGTAATCAGAAGTCTCCCTAAAAATAAAAGCCCAGGACCAGATGGCTTTTCTAATGAGTTTTACCAAACCTTCAGAGAATAACTAATAGCTATTCTCAAACTCTTCCAAATTACTGAAGAACAGTGAATGCGCCCATATACTTTCTATGAGGCTAATATCACACTGATAACCAAAAGTTGATAGAGACGTCACCAAGAAAGAAAATTACAGACGAATATCTCTAATTAACATAGATGCAAAAATTTCCAACAAAGCAAACTAAATCCAACAATGAACCAAAAAGACCATCCATCATGACCAAGTGGGATTTATCCCAGGGATGCAAGGATGGTTCAACACACATAAACAGTTGAAGATGGAAATCCCATATGATCTGGCCATCCCAATTCTGGATATTTACCTGAAAGACACAGAAACAGCCATTCACAGAGACTTACGCACCCCCATGTTTACTGCAGCCCTATTCATAAGAACTAAGAACTGGAAACTCCCTAAGCGCCCAACGTCAGATGGATGGATGAAGATGTGGTACATGCACACAGTGGAATACTGCACAGTCCTTAGAAGAGATGAAACCCTATCATTTGAATCAGCGTGGATGGATCTAGAGGGGATGATGCTAAGTGAAACAAGTCAAAAGAAGGATAGTTAACAGATGACCCCACTCATAGGTGGAATTGAATAGACAAAACAGAGGTACAGATGAAACGAAACCAACCCTTGGATACTTGGAACAGAACTGAGGTGACCAATAGGGAATGGGACTGGGGGAGGGGACAGGTGGTGGCAGAGCCCACTGGACAGTGGTGAAGAACACCTGGTGACGTGGTGGAGGGCAGGGTGTGCTGACATGTATCTGAGGAAGGGGGAAACCGCACATATGGGGAACCTACATATATGCGTTTATTTAAATTTATAAAACAAAGCTAAACAGAAAAAGTTGAAAAAATTTAAAATGAAGAAAAAAGTACAGAACAGGTGAAATTAATTAGTAGCCATACATTTTATTTTATCCAATATGTTCAAAATATCATTTCACCATGTAATCAACATGAGAAAATTGGCGCACCCTGAAAGCCTAATGACTAAGACCACGGGCTGTAGTTCACACACATCCCAAAGACCCAGGTTTGAGACTCAGGGCCGGAGAACAACCAAAGATGAACAACTAAATAAAATAAATGCTTCTTCCTCCTCTCTGCCCGCCTGCCTATTTGCCTTTTTCTTTCCTGTCTTGTTTCCTTTAAAAAAAAAAAAAAAAAATCTGCTTTGCTACAAATATTTCTAAGTGAGAACTTTGTTGCTGATTTTGTGATTTACTTTTTGGTCCTTTAAGAAACAGGTGACCTAGTAAATAGCTATTTCTTTAGAACTAGTTGGTGCCATTTTTTCTCTTATAATGAAGTTTGGTGATGGTGCCCCGCCGTGGCTTAGCTGGCTAAGGTGCAGACCATGTAAAACCCACGGACATGAAGGGAGGAGGTTATAATTCACACTGCTTCTTGAATTATTCAGTTAGCTTTTTAAAAAGATGAATACAAACATTACTGTATATAAATTCATAATTTAAAGAAATTAGGTTTCTGAATTACATTTCAATGTGGTACCATATTTTAAGGCTTTATCTGCATTTTCTATTCTTAGCCGTTTTGTCTTTTAAAACATTCCTTCATAGATTCATACTCTATCACTGTCTCTGCCTTTTTTTTTTTTTTTTTTTGACACTTTTCAATTTGTAAAGTGTCCAGTCAGTGTCTGTAGAATGAACAGCCCACAGCCCACACCACAGACCCTGACATTTAGATCACTTCTACTGGGTGACACTCAGATCATTTTGTAGGGACTGTAGGTAAAATAACTATAAACGTTGCAGGATGTTATGTGTATGTGTTATATATATGTGTGTCTGTATATATATTCTCATTTTAACTTCCCAAATTTTCTAATTTGATGTTTTTCCAAAGAGCTCTACTGAGCTAGAGTTCACGTGTACGGTTCTCCCTTTACACACATTCAAGTTCATAGATGTGACCGTCACAGGCCTGTCCCCTTCAGGAGACTGAGGGCTCCTTGAGGGACAGCGTTTCCCGTGGTCACTTACTCGTTTCTTGAGCCCACGGGAGGCGGCTGGTGAGTGGGCTGGAGTCTGCTGGGTGGGCTGTGCATTGATAATTGTCTTCACTGAGCAGGTGCGTGCTGGACCGACATCTGCTGGTGGCGAGGCCTCAGGTTCGCCACCGGGCTGGCACCCATCAGTGTTTAACAGGGAACAGTTTCTCCAAAAGGCCACCCCCACTCCAACCCCACTCCCACCTTAAGGGCCCACACTACGCTGATCCCGTTCATGCTCGGACATCTGAGATGGTCGGCGGTGTTACCAGGTCTTCCATTCGGTCCCAAAGTCAAGTGCAACAGGGGAGGGGCGAGCTTTGCATGTTTCTCCGCTTCTGCTTCCAGGGACTGAAGGCCGCCCGTCTGAGCAGTAGTTTCACAAAACTCCAGCTTCACTAGAGAACCAGGCGGGGCGTCCAGGGCTGGAATGTCGGAGAAAGCCGCCTGGCGCCGCCGCTCTCTGGGATGTCAGGCAAGGCATTGTCTTACACGGCATCCCTCCTAGTTAAATGGAACCCAGCGCAGTAGGGACTCTGGGGGTGACGAGCCAGCCTCCTGCCCGAGTGCCCTGGCAGTGTCGCCCCGCACTGGGCCGGGCCCTGAAATTGACATGCGGGACGGAGGCCACACTCGCCCGGAGGAAGGTGCTCGGGCTCGTAGTGTCCCAGCGGCCAACCTAGAAACCAGGCCCCTACTGCCCCTGGCCTGCAGCAAGAGGCAGGAGAGGAGCCTGCGGGCAGTGGAAAGGCCCCGGGCCTTTCACCTCAGGACCCCACGTGGCAGCAAACACCTGGTCAGACGGTGCTTCTTCAAAGGAACCTGGGGTAGTTCCAGCAATAGGCAGACAAGCTGATGGGGCCGCCACTGTCCTGCTGGGCACAGTGCCAGGCACTGGCGCCCAAGCCTCCGAGCCTGCCTCCCTCAACCGCAACTACATCCTCCCTCAGACAGGGTGCTGGGGGGGCCTCCCCATCAGACTGGGGCTTCCTGAAGAGGAACAACCAGAGCTCTCGGACTGGGTGGTGTCTGAAAGCCAACCTATTACCCATCTGACCGGGTGTCTCCCCAACACACCTGGAATCCTTCTCTCTTCCCCACCAACTCTAGCATGTGGGGTTCCCGCTGTCGTACTGGGCCCCAAATCTTCAGGTGGGGAGGGGGTGCCACCTGGCCCCAGGCAACTGGTATGGAGTCTTATCATTGCTTTGAAGGAGCCAGACATCAGGCTGGCAAAGGGCACCCGTCAAGGACTGGGTCAGAGCCAGCTGGGGCCTGAAGACACCTTCTGCTGGGGAGGTGGACGCCGGAGGCTGGCGAAGTTACTGCTGAGGGTTGTGGGCAGCGAGTCCGAGCCCAGCAGGACTGGAATGCTCCCAACTGGAGGCTGAGGCTGAGGCTGCTGCACTTTGCTGGAAGCCCTGGACCCCCAGTTTGGAGGGCGGGGAGGGAGGGCACTTTGAGGGCCCCTGCAGCAGAGGGCTTCCACCCATTGCCAGGTTCCTGTTCCTGGGACTAGAAGAGGAAGGCTCATGCTGAGGTGCAGCTTATCTTCCTGACCAGCCCACTCGGATGGCTCTCGGGACCTGGGGGACATGGGGTAAGGTGTATGAGGGCAAGATCTGGCCAGCCTGCAGGGGAGCTAGCCCCGTCCTCAGTCACCACTGGGTCATGGCCAAAGGAAAGTGGACTCAGAATGGGGTCTGGAATGAGCTGAAAATGGGGTCCAGGAACTGGAGCTCTGCCTGCCTCCTCCGGCCCACAACTCTCCCCACGTTCTTCCTGGCACCTCTTGTTTGTTACACCATGTCACCCCCTCCAGGAAGGCCTCTCAGATCTTTAGGATGTCTCAATGTCCCTCTCTTCCAAGCACAAAATGACTGATGCTGACCTGTGTAAGTTCTTACTATACCGGGCTTGAACTCCACAATGATACCATCTTTAGAGGCAGTATGAAGTGGCAGCACTGTCATTCCCCCCCATAGATAAGGTAACTAAGGCACAGAGCAACTAAGATGCAGAACCAAGATCTGAACTCAACTCTTCTGCTTCTTCCTGAGTGTGCAGGTGCCGGGACCTGTTGGAATGTTACTCTGTCACCAGGTATGCGACCTGTCAGAGAAGCAGGTTGAAGCCTGTGCCAGGGACAGCTGGCAGATGGTCCCTCCTGCTCAGCTCCCCACATCCTGACCCTTTAGGCCCCACCCAGTGCCTGGAAGGGGGGTGCAGACGTGCAACCATCACCATTCCTGAGCAGCCCAGACGCCACAGGGGAGAGCCGCAGGACAGGCGTCGTGGGAGGTACCATTTACTAAATCGCTGGAGACCCCAGGGCATCGTGGTGCACCTGCGGCAGCTGGGCCCTCCCCGTGCACAGGCAGAATGAGGTAGATGAGCTGAGGGGCATGCCGCCCACTGTCTCGGCAGCCACTCCTCCCTCAAGGCTCCGGGACAGGCCTCTCAGACACGGTGGTGAGTCCAAGGCACCTGCGCTGGAAGAGTCAGCCCGTCAGGCTTCAGGAAGTCAGCGCATGGAGTCTTCAGAGGTGACAGGAAGGACAGTGGGCCTACTGGGAGTTCCAGGCCTCCCTTGCTCCCACCCGGTCCAGTGCAGTCCAGGGCCAGCAGCTATGACTGCCCACTTCCTCCCGGCACAGCATCTGGTGGTCGCCGTCATTCTGGGCTCGGCCTGGGTCCTGGTCAGCTGGGCAGAAGGGGCTGACGCTCTGAGGCGGCGGCGGGGGTCCCGTATACCAGGAACTGAATGGAGATCTGGAGGCGTCAAGGTCAAAGCAGGCAGGCTGCCGGGGGCTGCGGCTCCACGCGGGCTCCTCCCTTCCCGCCCTCTGCCCCTCCTGCAGGTGGAAGGGCTGGTGTGACCTCCCCGCCACCGTGAGGATCGCCCTGTTAATCCTCAGCCAACTTGGCTCATCTTCCAAGCCACCCGGGACCTCCTTCCCAAGCTCCCCCGAGCCCAGGCCCCGGAGTTCGCCTCCCCCCGCCCCCTAAGCACACTGGGGAGCAGCGGGGATGGACGGATGGACACGTGGGTCCGGGGGGTCACTGGAACTCTATCTGCCTCGCGCCCAGCAGGGACATGCTCACCAAAGGTCTGGGTGCTTTCTTGCAAACATGCCTCAGATACCGTGCTGCTCGGTCGTTAGCCAACATTCACTGAGCATTCGCTGCCCCGTTCTGTGCTGGCTGCTGCTGAACACCGTACCTTGCATCATCTTAAGCCCCACTTAAGCCCCACTATCTGCTCACCACCCTGCCGAGGAAGACTGGACGCCGACAGGTTAACAACTGGCCCCGTCACACAGCCATGAAGAGGCGCAGCAGAATGTGAACCTACGTTTTTCTGATTCTAGCACATATGTGTCTCCGTGTTCCCACAGTCTCCTCGTTCCTCCAGCCTAGATGGGCTGATTTTTCCCTAATCCTCAGGGCCTTTGCAAAATCCGTGCCTGGAATACTCTTCCCTTGCCTTCGCCTGACTCTCAAAGGACAAGTTCAGGTGGATTCGGAGGAGG